>VDFB02370466.1:0-73673 GCA_007258455.2 Sequoia sempervirens | reverse complement strand
CAGCCTTCATAAGGAGAAGCTATTAATAACTGTCAGCGCCTAGGATTTAATATTTAGTGTTGCGATTTAGGGAATAAAACGGACCATTACACACACCTAACTTATTAAGTGTATGTGCCTGGCATTCGTTCTACTATTATGCTTTTAGGTGATCTCCATGGGACATTATGTGACAGATGTGTGCATCCTTGAGGTTACATCGCATGGTTGTATCATACATAATCCCTTGGCAGCCTAATTTGGCATAATGCATTGGCTGTCCACCAACTTAAGTCTTACTCCCTTAGGTCTAAATAACTTGGTTGCCTAGTCCATATTTTGGCAATATAACTTGGTAGTCTACATAGAATAATCCCTTGGTGATATCAGATAGATAACTCAATTGCATAGTGTGCATGGGTTTATACTGAGAAATTGTTGCCCTATGATTGATTTGTAACCTGAACAGCTTAAACGAGGCATTACAACCCATGGTGGGCTTGTCATATACTTGATAGGGCTTGTTGGGCAACAAATTCATGTCACTACTGTGAACCATGTTCTACTACAATGATTATGATGTTTTTTATCCACGATGCACCTGTGTGCAGCTGAAGAGATGAGAGAGAGTGGATGGAAACCCCCAGTTACCATTATAAGAGAATGTTAGAATATGATGTTTATTGGGTTAGAAAATAAAATCCTAGGCTTTCAAACTTGTTTGTATAAAAATGTAAAGGTGGTTTGCAGACACACTTAAAATGTGAAAGTACTCCATACACACTTAAAATGTGAAAGTGCTCCATCAGCACACTTGAAATGTTGAAGTTATCCCTATCCTCACTGATGTGGGAAAAAGTCAAGAAATTGAAGTGATAAATAGAAAGGAGAGGGAAAATTCAAATACATACATAATTTTGGTAGTTATAGAGGTAGAGATTTTAACCTCCTCAAAAGGGCTATAAAAAGGAGCTCAACTTTTCCACTCGTAAAGCTAGTTACCACAAAAAGCCTAAAAAGAGAAAGTTCAAGGAGCATGCGAAGCACTCTATATGCAGGCATCTAGTTGTGGAGGATTGTAGCATTTTATTGTCTTGGGTAAACTGAGAACTCTTCATACCCAAGAGTGAGCAAGGTAGTTTTTTAATAATTTATTGCATTTACAGGTTTTCCCACTTGTATAAATTTTGGTCTCAAATTTTTATGTTGATGAAATATATGATATTTTTTCATGTTTTTAATTTTCTGCATACATGTTTGCTTTATTGTTCATGTTATTTTATTTCTTTACAAATTAAATCATAACTTCTAATATGGTCTCAACTCTATCATGTACAGTTGTAGCTAGTCATACATAGTTCGACTAATATGGACTGAACTTTTTATGTAAGGGTAATCAATAATGAGTGAGAGGGGTTGAGCATCATTTCATAACAGGATAGAACCTGTAAAATGCCTGCTCCACAGCAGAATCTATGGTTGTAGCAGTTTTAAAAATCTACAGAAGCACCAAGGTCAATCCATGTTTTTGATAAAAGTGAATAATAATGTAGGTTCAGCTCAAAACCTCTATATCCTAATTCTGATTGAAAGCAATTATTCTAGAGAATCCTTTAGTCCTCATACTATCTACAGGATTGCAAACGGTAGATGTTAAAGTTTACCTTGGAAAGCTGAGTCAAGCCATCTCGCTTCTTTGGAATCAGGAGAATGTGGATTGGTGCCTGTGGATTGATATCTCGAAATGCCAATACTTTCTCATCCTCATAGACTATAGTCGTGGGAATTTCTTTCCTTAAAATTTTATCAAATCTGAAACCCAAATGGCACCTCCCTTAAATCTAGCACAAACCGTAAGGTAATATAACTTTTAACATAGCAAAAACAAAATCACATGGTGACCAAGTAACCATAGCAACACAAAAAGAAAATCCCCTATAAAAAATGGCATTAATAATCAATCACAGAATTCATTAACCAATCTCCAAAGTTACATCTCCCAAATAAATGACTCAAGCTTACATGGTTGGGGCTCCAGTGTCTGCAACAGCAGCAGCAGCTTTTGCCGCAGCTTCCTCATCTGCTATGGCTCTTGGAGAAGAGAAGAGTCTACACAAAGAGGAAACTCTAAATTTTGACTCTCTCTGAATTAAGGCTTAATTTAAATGGCATTCACATAATGACAACATTTTACCAGCCATATTACCATTTTACATTACTAAATATTTAAAATATATCCTCCTGATAAGGCTGAAACAACAAACATTACTTCCATTCCAAAATAAAGGACTCCTTGAACAAAATACATTCGACACATACTCATTAGCCCCAAACGTTCAATAATTTTGCAAAAATAAGAACAGGTAATCAAGAATGAACTTCTGAAAATGGCAACGCCTTAAACTCCCACCACTTGAGCCTCATAGTATCAAGAAAAATTCCACACGATAAGTTATATAACATGCAATTTCTATTAAGACTGAAATATTAAAAGAATGTGTTTCAATTATAAAAGATAAAATATTCAAAAAAAGATTTAAAAAAAGGTTGGTAAGAAATGAATCTGAAAGCTGACATAAAATTTATGAATAAAATGTAATTTGCTTCAGATATCAAATTATTGAATATTCTCCTAAAGTAGCTGGCATTTAGTGTAGACACTAAAAATGGCTTCAGAATATCATTGGCCTAGGAGTATAACATGCCACGCTTTCTATGTTATTTAGCAGCGTTCTCTTGTTAGTTTTTTCTAATTTTCTCTTTTAGGTTACAGATTGAGAACAGTTATAGGCCTCCTGCCTACGTTTTCCAGAATTAATGAATGTAAGGATTTTGATAGTGTGAATGCAACAGGTTCCTTATCAATGTGTTGAGTTTGCTGAAATTCAGATTACTCTAAAACTAGATAATATTTATTCTTTTGTGCATCTAAACCCCACACCTTCAAACTCTTTTCTTTATTGTTGAAAACCATAGGCTACCTAGCAAGGTTTAATTTTATTTTGAGCTGGTGCCACTCAGGGTTTAAATGCTTGCACCCGCTTATTAAAATTATTTGGTTTTGAGCCCTGGCCACTAGAAGAGCTCCCTGAACTCACAACACAAATTGCAGTTACATCTAGAACCACTGAAGCTCCCTCAAAAATTTCTCTAGCCCATCGTGTCTGCCTCAAAATAGCTTTCCTCCCTCCAAATGGTAAAAGTCCAATTTTGTAACCTCTGCATATCAGCAATAGATTTTTTTCCTACACTCGTGTGCGTTGGCTCAAACCTGTCATGGGTTCTTCACATGTTTCAAGTAACTTTTGGAGTGTGTATTGAATCTCCAGAAAAATATATAATTAAACTAAAGGAAAAAAAGAAAAGGCTTATTATGTATTTTCCAGAGTAAAATTACTATTCAATTTTGAGATTAAAAATGTGAACAATTTCCCCTCTTTCTTCTCTATGGCTTCCATTAGAGGGAAACATACCTTATTCTGGCATGAGAAGGAGGATGGTTTGGTAATTGTGGCTTCACAAGTAATCTCATTCTTTCCATCGGATTGCTGCAACTCCATTGGTTGCTGCGGCTGATTGCCGCTCGCATTAATGGAACCCTAACCCTGCAATTAGGGCTTATGCACATTAAATTATGTAACTCCATGGGAACTCAAACTGTGACCAGCTATTCCAAATAACGACCAGAATATGTCAACTGCCATTCTAACTTAGAAATATTATACAACCTTTATGTGCAGGTATTATTGCTAGCACTTACATGACAAGTGCTCACTAAAATGAGACAATGTGGGAATGAGATTGGCGTGCACTCACTGGAGAGGAAGATGCATGTGTAGGGACGCCATAACTCAAAGCGACTGACCAGATACGTCGTTAGAGATTCCAACGCTAAACAAGAGCGAGTGAATTGCATATTGCGACCGGTCTTCGGCATTGCAATATAGTTAAAAATAATAATTTATTTGAATAGGTTATGTGTTTTGTTAACTTGGTTAAGCCATAATTTTGTTAGAAGTGCGTTTTTTGAATTCGGTTAAGAAGGTGTTAAAATTCTGAATTTTTTTTTGGGACTTATAAATAAAGTTATGGGTTAGAGTAAGGTTCGGGCTTCTTTAAAAGTCTTAATGGATGTTGATGAGATTTTTTAGGAATATTTTAAAGTCGTTGGTCTCATGGATTTAATAGTGCAGTTCTTCTTAAAAATTTAAGCTCCGCTATTTAGGAAAGTTGGTGGTCTCATGAATTTAATAGTGGAGTTCTACTTAAAAGTTTAAGCTCTTCTTTTGTATGTGCAGTGCTAATGAAATGAAAAATGCAATGAATAAAAAATTAATACAACATTTTCTCTCTTTTCTTTTTCTCACAGGAATTTAAATATCTAGATGTGTGACAAGTGGTTGAAAAAACTCCTAAACTGGTGGGACAATTTCTAGCCCCACCCCAATTTCACCAACTGAAATCTTCAATCCTAAAAGATAGGGGTTGCTATTTTTCAAGAAAAGATTCCAATTAATCTTGTAGCATAATTTTTTTTTTCCCTCATGAGACCTCCTGCTCCATGAAAATAGATGCTCATGCCCCCCATGTGACCATATTGTTAGCAATATGTTAAAGTTGTCTTTTTTATATGATAATTGTTAAATTTTCTAAATTTAAAATTTGTATATTCATATTAATTTTTATTTAGTTTTAAGTTTAATAGAAGAGGATGTCTTAATATGATTATATAATATGTGGTATATTATTGTGTTAAGTTTTGGTTATTTCTTTGATTAATGTACATCTCTATTTACTCTTATTTTCACAATTTCTCGACATTTGTTTTTTATATTTATTTTATCTACATCAATCTTTACACATTATTGTTATTAAATTAGCCTTGATCTCTATATACCTCATCCTTGCCTCAAAATCCACATTCTAATGTGCTAGGTTGATTTTGTTATGCATGATAATGATCTTGCATGACATGGAGTTGACCAAAGATTCAAATTGTCAGCTCTCACCCTTGTGTCATAATCATTGGGAGCTAACTTGGTACATGTGTGTTTGATGATTTGTCATGTCTTAGTATTTAAAAATAGTCATTTGAACATTTAAACACATTGAGGAATCATTCAATCATATATGATTATCATTAGAAATCTTAGAACATTAGGGAGCATGTTCAATAGGAACATTTCTAATTTGGTGCATTAAAAAGGACATTACTTACACTAGAATCAACATCTTAGATCATTTGTGCGCTTTTTATTTGTTAACATATGCCTAGATTGTAAAATCAACCTTTCAATGAGGTTGATTGAGGAGAATGTGAACCCTCGCAATTTAGTAACCTCCCCAAAGCATTTTTAAATACCTTCAATCCTTCCATGTCAATAGAGAGCAAGAATCATAGTGAATCAAATCATAAAATTCTACATTATGTTACATCAAGACCGTGCATTAAGGATTGAATCCACATGCAAATTTGAACTAGAGAGTTATGGGATCAACCCACGTAGACATTTTCGGCTACACATGGTTTGAAGGAATTAGCATCAAGGACGCCTATTTTTATACAACTAGACAATTGAGAACTTAGGAATGGCATTGAGTTTATTCTTCATCATATTTCCAAGAGCTAAATGCACCTATGCATTTGCATTTAATTTCCTAAATTGACATTTAATTATTTCAATATTTACTAGCTTTACTATTTAGGTTAATTGTGTGTTTATCAATAATATTTAATTAATTAACCTAAATATCCCCCTTTATAAAAGTATATTTTCTTTTATATTTTGGTGAATTTGTATGATTTTACACCACAATAGGGTTTTCCTTGAAGGTTTATACCTTCATTATTTTTAGGGTTTCAAATATGTATTTTTTTGTTATATTATTTTTCAAATCTTGTTATAGTTTCTTATTCCTATTCATTGTTATATCCCTTCTCTCTGGGGTTTGTGTTTTATTGGCCTTCATTTTTGGGTGTCTTACCTACCTAGATACTTCTTTGCAATTTGTTTTTTTAGATTTGACATAGCATTTTTTCAAATCTAAAGGTGATCTATTATTCTTTTTTTTTATCTTTCCATGCAATAGTGCATTTCTTATGCCATGAGTTATTTGTGAGCCTAATCTTCCTTTGAGATGAAGTGCTCATTTAAACCCTATTATAATTTCCCACTCCACTAATACTAGAATTTTCTCTAATGCTTGTGTTGAGAATAATGTTGATGATTATGAGCATGATTCCCATGTTAAGAAGCAATCTTTTGCAACTAGACTTGCTAGTATGGCCAATGCAAAAAATATTATACATCTCGAAAAGCCTAGACATGATTCATAATATGTTTATCAACAAGCCACAAGGGCTATAGGTTTTAAATTATATGGGTGTAAATATTACTCCATCTACCTTCTTGTTTGGTGCATCTACTAATCCTCCATCTTCTACCATTGTTTCATCTTCTACTAGTGTCACACCTCATATCCATGCCTATGTCACACCACATAGTATCCATCATTCATCCACCTTTACTCCTCTTAATGGCCTATATCCTAATTACACTCATCTTATAACATGTGCATCCTACATGATGTATTATACCTTTACTCATCTTTCATCTACCACTACCCATCTTGTCATATGTGAAAGGAAAATTTTAGTAATGGGTGATCCCATAATAGTGGTTTACAATTTTTGGCCAAACTGGACACTGAAATTATTATTTTTAACTAAATTTTCACATTCGAGCACCTATAGCTGCTAAACTGTGAGGAATTTGGAGATGGTGCAAACTAGAGTCTCATCGAATTTTGTCTGTAGATTCTAAAAATATTTTTTTCAAAATTTTTGGAATCAAATTGCACTTCTTTTTCCATCTCCCTTGAAAATTGATTTTTTTCAGAAAACAACATTTTTAAAAAGTGACGCACACCGTATAACGCATAACCTTTTTTTCCATGAAGGATAAAATTCTAATTCTTTCAAATTTAGATTTTTAACTCTGATATCTAGTGCTTCCACTTGGTTAGATAGTTTTATTGAATATTTTTCTTTAATAAAGTTTCAAAGTCAAATGAATTACAATTCAGATAGCTAACCTTTGATAACGCGAATTTTTTTTTTGGATCAAGGACTTCAATATCTGGTGCACTCATATTTTTCAAATTTTTTTTTGATAATCTTCTATTTTTCCACATGTGAAGAACAAAGAAATTTATTTTCGATGAAAAACCTATGTTTAATAAAACTTAAAAAACAAATACATAACAAAACCAAAACATATTAAAATTATATTCATTGGATAACTTGTTCGAGGAATACCATAATCATTTGAAATAAATTTTAAATGAATTCATTTGATCCCCAAAAGCTAAATCAAAAGTGATTTTTTATCAGCATTTTGATAGGTGTAAAGGAGACGATTTATAGGTATGGTTTAAAACTAGCAAGGTTCTATCCAAGGGGGTTTGATCTAAGGTGATTTGATCAAACCCTCTTCAATTGGAATCCTTAAAATAGAACTTTTTAAGGCTTAAATCATTATATTTTCTAAAAATATGTGATTTTAGCTAAAATTCGTTCCTCTCAGGAATTGTAAACCACTATTATGACAGCACCCTAATATTAACCATTTCCACATAACCCCGAGAAAAATGTATGTAAAAAAGTATTTAGAATCCACTGTGCAAAATAATGGACAATCATGTCATCAAGATGACACAAGATTTCCCTTAGAAAAACCCTCATGGGGAAAAACCCAACAACCAAAAGCACTCATATGTACTCAATGTATTATCCCATAAACAAATGTTACAATACATTTGTAAAGTCTCCATGCAAGGATTTTGAAATTTCATCAATCTCCCCATTTGCACTCCATGTGAACAAGTAAATGAGACTCATGTGCAACCAAACATCCCAATACATTCTTTATCTCCTTATATATGCAACTTACAAGAGACATTCAATAAACCTTAGCAACAAGTGAAAGGCTATGATAGCCAACCTCAACAACTACTCATGTGTTTGTTTTTATAGAAATAATCTTGCACAAAACCACCAAATGGTATTACAAAAACTATGTGCATTTAAACCATTATCTTACAAAACCATGTCCCCCTCATTTACTTTTTGGTCCTATGCTTTTTTAATATTAAATATTTTCTTAGTATGCAACCTACATTAATTATTTATCCTAGCATTACATACAACATACAAAGTAGCCCCATGAATTTCTAAATCTTGTCGTGCATGCGTCCTAGATTCCCAAGGTGCACCATAACTTAACATTAATTTTACATTAAAACCATTATGCATGTAAGGAAAAATACCTAGTATGCACCTTCCAATATCCTATAATTTTCTTAATCAAATATTTAATATAGTCAGATACAATCACAAACTATTGTTCCCTTAAAGTATAAATAAACATAGTTAATTTCACACCTTTAATCCTCAAAGGAAAAATAATGTAACTTCCAAATCTAAGTAAATTTTGGTAGCATAAGGACATGTAAATTAACACTTTAATAGAATGAAAGAAGAAGAAACTAAATAGAAGAGAAGATACACCAATATACATGAGGAAAACCCTTTTAGGTAAGAAACCCCACAGTCCAAAGCATTGAACAAATGTATTAATCTACAACAACCATGTTATAGTACACTTGCAAGCTCAAAGCCTTGACATGAATATTTACATCTTGCTCCTCTAGAAGAAAATTGATAGTAACCCTATGTATAAGAAAACTCCTCAATGTGTCTATCGAAAGCCCTCAATATATAGACTTGTGGAGGGCCAAAATACCACCAAATAGCATTACCATGGACCCAAATAAGGTCCCAAAATATAATGGTAAAAATAGACCCACACCTAAATTTGACTCATTATTTGTCATTTTTTTCCTCTAGAAAGATTCTACATGATGTGGCATAACATGCTTCATAAATAGGTCAAGATTCTTGGTCCACTTTGTAACTCCCTATAATCATACTCTTACATATATATCATAGAAATTTTCATAAGTAACCCTAGCATCTTACAATGTTATAATGAAATTAGATTCTCTTTCAACTCCTTCCACACACCACAATATTTTGACACATGACAAGGAGTGCCATCTCAAAAATATAATGCCCCATTATGTTGGAGCACAAATATTAAATAAAATAAAATATAATAATGTCCAAATATCTCTAAGAAAATAATAAATAATAAATAAATAATTCTAAGAAATTGCAAATGTCGAGACACCTTAACTCCCAAGATTATCTCACTTATTGAACACCTTGAGCATAAGAGAAATTCCAACCAATCTATGAATCATCAAGGTTATAACCATACTATCATAATTGAACTACATTGTGCTCACAAGTTTTACATAAACATTTGCAATATCTTCCAAGAGATCACCACCCAAACAAACAAACGATAAGACTTCCAAATCCATGATGAAACATTAAATGTCACATGAAAACACCAATGTATCCAACTTCAACCCATTACTAGAATGCAACTCAAAAGTCTAAACACCTCTAAAACAAGATCAAGTATGCATCACATACTCTAAGCTAGTCAGAACAACAACCACAACCAATTTTTCATATCCAACTAATATTGATCGTTAATAGACCTTCTACTCAGCACATATCCATCTCATACTATATCTTTCCTCCCTATATAGTCCCCTATTCTTCTCAAGCTTACTACCTTCCAAGTTAATAAACACACTGGACAGATGTGTAAAAAACCTAACAAACCTTGATGTTGTAATCCCATGAAAATAGCCCACCAAAGACACATATACCCTAGGACTTCCACTACATGAGCAATGTTAATTCTATTTCCAACCAAAACAACTCAAAGTCTACCAATCAAAACTTACATAAAAGGTCCAACTAATTATCAAATCATGTAGTACAAGGAACACATACAACAATCTATAAATTTCAACCAACATCATACAAAATAGGGCATACTTCTACAAGCAATTTTTTTATCACTCCCACCTCTAATCTCCTCCAATTCTCCCAAGTTCTCCATATTACAAATAATATGCATTAGTTAAGAGCATACATACTATTGGTAAAAGAAATATGAAGTATAAATGACCATAATAATGATCATAATAAATGAATAAGAACCTATAGGAAGAAACATAATGTCATATAGAAAAAATTCAAACCATATCATGTCCTACCAACACCACCAAGTGTTAATTTGTGCCAAGTAATACCTCCTTCACAAAATGTAGAAACCCCTTGTTTCCCTATTTCCTGAATCTGACTGATTTCTTTTGTGTTGTGCGTTTTTTGTTTGTTTTTTTGGGTTTTTGTGCAATAAATGTAAATTGCGATTTTGCTAGAAATTTGATATAAATTCAATAAAAATGTTAAACGGCCAATATGCATAGGAAATACAAGATATACTGAAGGCGATTCATTTATTGTTCATATGGACTCAATACAACACAGATCTAATAGCATGCAATAAATAAAACAATCTTTTTATTGAGAAAACCTAGTAAAGGAGCAAGTTGTAGATGAACAAATCTGGTACAGCTGAGTTGATTGAATGCTTCTCCCTCTGTTTGGTGCTCTAGAAATGTCACCAATGCTTAGGCGCCTCCAGGGATGGTGATATATTGCCTGAATAGAAGGTGTTTCTCCTCAAGACCCAAGTACGGCTCAAAAGGACATAGTACGCCCTGCAACAAAGTACGACCAGGTACAGCAGCAATAAAGAATGTACGACCTTCTTGGAAACTGTGTCTAAACCCTTGAATATGATGCGCCCTTGTTGCAAAATGCTTCCTGGATGAAAACTATGCTGAAACTCTGTAAATAAATAATCTATGAAGATCAATGATTTCCTCTGGATGAAGAAACCTCTGCTGGCAATAAATTAGGTGTTATTTCACACCCTCTGAACTGCTTCCAATGGAGATGGCTCGTTCCCCAAGGAATTCGAACTTGAAACCCTAAAGCTTCTTGCTCAGATCAAAGTTGATCAATTTTCAATTCACAATAATCACATAATGGCTCAAACCCAATGCAAATGCACTATATTTCTCAAAAGTGCGATTTCCTCAATAATAGGGTTTATTAAAATATTGACTTTTAATTCTTTTAATCTTTCCATAGTCTCAGCCAATTTTTTATAATAAAATATAATTGTCAATTTGGCCCCTTCTGATGATGGCGACCCCCTCAATTAAGAATCACTTAAGTTATAATATAATATTATAACTTTATATTATAATCATCAAATAAATAATATTTAATTAATACAATTAAATATTAATATCTCTCTCGTTATTCATCTGATGACTGATCCGTCTGAAGCTGATGAACACTGAAGTGATTCTGAACACTGCCAAATCCATACTGCTAAAAAATAGCAGGGGTCCCACGCCGACTGCCAAGAACTGCTAAAAATAGCAACTTCTGCAAGAAGTCTTCGAATGAGCCCGAACGAAAGTCAATTGATCAAACTCTACCAACTAAAGTTGAGCCAAGCTCCAACGTGACCCTCTATCCAGTCTATCAGCCTACGAGGGTCGTATGATAGGCCAATCGTGTACTCCGAGAGATGTCACTGAGAAGGGGACATGAAAGTCCGCCCCTCCTGAAATTGCTTGTCCTCAAGAAATCTCAATGTCGGATGCTGCAAAATATCCTCGCTCTCCCATGTAGCATCCTCAACAGGAAAATCTCTCCATTTCACCAGATATTCCCTGATAGTCCTCCTATGCAACTATCTCTCCCTATACTCCAGGATGGACTCAGGTACTAAAATCAGCTTTCCCTCATCATCTAAGGGAGGTAGAACTGTAGACAGTACCACACAATGGCCCAACGCCTTCTTGAGGTGTGATACATGAAATACATTGTGTACCCTGCTCTCTGCTGGAAGCTCAAGCTCATAAGCCACCTCTCCAACCTGCCTTAGAATCTGGAAAGGACCGTAGTAATGTGACTTAAGCTTCTCTGACCCACTCTTCCTAAGAGTGGACTGATGGTAGGGCTGCAGCATGAGGTAAACCATATCACCAACCTCAAAATGCCTCTCCGTCCTCTTCTGATCCGCATACTATTTCTGCTGATTATGTGCCTTTGTGATATTCTCCTTGAGAGCCTTCATAGTATCCTAACTCTCCTGCAATAAATCTCCTACACTCGGCACTCTACTGTCGCTCAGTAGCAGATCTAGGAAACTCGGCGCCTCATACCCATACAACGCCATAAAAGGAGACATCTGGATAGTCATGTGGAATGTCGTATTATAGCAATACTCGCACAAGTGAATCCACTTGACCCATGCCTTCTGCTGCCCCACAATATAATTCCTGAGATATCCTTCCACCCACTTATTCACTATCTCTGTCTGCCCATCAGTCTGAGGGTGGTAACTAGTGCTCGGAGTGAGCTCGGTCCCACAAAGTCTGAAAACCTCCTGCTAGAAATGACTCAGGAACCGACTATCTCTGTCACTCACAATACTCTGAGGCAACCCATGAAGTCTGAATACCTCGCAAAAGAATACCTCTGCTACCTGTGTAGCTGTGTAGGTTGTGGTGATCGGAAAGAAGTGGGCATACTTCGTAAGCCAATCCACAACTACATATATGCAATCTCGCCCTTGGGCTTTAGGCAAGCCCGTAATAAAGTCCATCGAAAGGCATTCCCACTTCTTGTCAGGAATCGGAAGTGGCTGTAGTAAACCTGTCGGGTACGTGTTCTCCTGCTTGTTCTGCTGACAAACAGGGCACTCACGCACGTATTGAAGAACATCTGCCTTGAGTCCTTTCCAAGTGAATCTCTCTCGAATCTGCCTGTAGGTTTTGAAGTATCCAGGATGTCCTGCTGTAGGCATGTCATGAAAGGCTCGCATAACAATGTTCTTCACCTCTGACCCTGAGATCAAAAATATCCTGTTCTTGTAAATGATCAAGTCATTCACAAGCATATACCTGGTATCAACTGCTGATCCCTCAACAATGCTGGAGGCCCAACTATCCTTGGCATACTCTGCCACTATCATATGCCTCCAATCCTCCGAGATATGAACCATAGCGCTCAAATACGGTCTACGTGAAAGTGCATCAGCCACTACGTTCTGTGTACCTTTTATATATGAGATATCAAAGTCATAAGCCTGCAACTTCTGACCCACTTCTGCTATCTATCATTGAGATCTCGCTGCCCCAAGAAGTGTCTCAAACTGTTATGATCAGTTTTGATGCAAAATTTGCTGCCAACAAGATATTGTCAAAATTTTGCTAAAGCATGCATAATCGCGAGCATCTCCTTATCATATATGCTATACAGTCTCTCTGGTCCTCTGAGCTTGCGGCTCTCATACACAATCGGGTGCTTGTCTTGCATAAGCACCGCACCAATGCCCTCACCTAATGCATCGCATTGAAGCTCGAACGGCTTTGTAAAGTCAGGTAGTGTCAAAACAGGGCATGTGGTCATCAACTCCTTGAACTTCATAAAACACTCCTGTGCCTCAAAAGTCCAAACGAATGCCCCCTTCTTCAATAAATCTGTCATCGGGGCTGCATGTCATGAATAACCATTCACGAATCTGCGGTAGAACCCACATAAACCAAGAAACCCTCTCAACTATGTCAGGTTTGCCAGTGTAGGCCAATCAACAATGGCACGGATCTTTTTAGGATCCATACGCACTCCATCTGCACTGATAATGTGACCTAGATATAGCAATTCGGTCATCCCCAAGTCACACTTGGATTCCTTGGCGTACAAGGACTCCCTCTCCAAGATACTCAACACGGTCTCCAAGTGAGCCAAGTGCTCCTGCCATGTCCTGCTGTATATAAGGATGTCATCGAAGAAGACCAACACAAATCTCCTCAGCTGTGAATGAAAAACCCTGTTCATCGTAGACTGAAAAGTGGTTGGCGCATTAGTGATCCCAAATGGCATCACTATAAACTCGAAGTGCCCACAATGACATTGGAAGGCAGTATTCTCTACGTCTTGCTCACAGACCCTAATCTGATGATACCCTGACCGTAAATCAATTTTGGTGAAGTAACATGCTCCATGGAGCTCATCAATAAGCTCGTCAATCCTTGGTATCGGATACCTATTCTTAATCATCCTCTTATTCAGGACCCTATAATCAATGCACATGCGCAATGTTCCATCCTTCTTCTTAACCAAGACAACCGAAGAAGCGAATGGTGATTTGCTAGGTCGAATGTGACCCATAGCAAGTAACTCCTTTATTGTCTTCTCTATCTCATCCTTTAATCTTTTAGGATGCCTATAAGGAGTTATCAAAACGGGCTTAGCGCCCTCCTCGAGCTCAATAATGTGCTCTATGCCCCTGTCTGGAGGTCTACCTGGCGAAATATCACTAAACACCTTATCATGCTTGACTCTCAACTGTTGAATGTCAGGATGATATTCTATCTTTTGCTGTCCCTCCTGTATAGGTGCCAAAGTGCACTCGGCAGCCCACTCTACCATGTCGTGACGCATGAGCCTCTCCATCTGACGAAAAGAAATTGTTTTGAGGTTGCTATCCCGAATTGCTTTAAGTATGTGTGTCTTCCCGTCAACCTCAAAACGGATCTCCATGTCCTTGAGACGAAGAGTGACTTCCTCCAATGAATGAAGCCACTTCATTCCCAAGACCAAATCAATGTCTCCCATGTTAACCACATAGTAATCAGCCTTGAATTTATAGTTGTTCAAGTGTAAAGGGAGATCCTTTATCATGCGTTCACACCTCAAAGTGTATCCATCAGCCACCTTGACTCTAATGCCCTCGAACTCCTCAGTAATGAGTCCGTGTTTCTCAACGAATCTGGCATCTATGAAATTATGTGTGGCTCTTGTATCAAGTAGGGTAATGACCCTCTGTCCTGCCAACACACCACGAATCCTAAAAGAGCCCTCCTGCTGTATGCTAGATAAGCATGCCTCCTGTAACTGAAGCTCTGGCTCGGTCTCAGCTCTAGGCTCTGGAGCCTCTGACTCTGAATCCTCAGAACTCTCCTGCTGTTCAAAATTTTCTGATTCTGAGTCCTCGTAGTACGCCCACATCACTCGATTTGCCTTGCCCTTAGGTCTTAGAGGACAATCGTGATTGGTGTCATAGGGTCCTTTGCAGTAGAAGCAAAGCTTCTTCCTGCGTAGGTCATTAAGGGCCTCTCGATCCAAAGGTGGAGCTGCTGATTTACCTTTTGAATCGTTCCTAAAGTCTGATTTTTCTTTGTTAAAATTAGATTTGTCCCTGTTTTTATTAAAGCCCTTATTATCCCTGAATGAAGAATTACCTCTAGAGTTAAATCTACTAGACGGTGCTGCTAACTCCATGCTTCGTGCTTTCTTCATTGCCTCCTGTAATGAAAGAGGATCAAAGGCTTTGATCCAGCCTCTTAGTGGCTCTGTCAAACCCTCCATAAAGAGTACTACCAATCTCCTCTCAGAAATGTTCGGAACCATGACTGATAACTTCTGAAAGTCACCAATGTAGGATTCCAAACTGCCACTCTGCCTCAACTGAGCTAAGTCTCTGAAGTAGGATTCTGGATCCTTCCTATCAAACCGCTCAACCAATCTGTCTACGAAATCCTGGTATGCAGTGATCCTGTCATGCTGTAACGTCACCATACCGTGGTGCCACCAATTGTAAGCCACTCCCTCGAGATGCAATGTAGCATATCTGATAGCATCTCTCTTAGCCATCGAGTGTAATGTAAGGAATGTGTCCAGCTTACTAATCCATGCCTGAGCTGTCACCTTACCACTACCATCGAACATCGCCAGATTAAGCCTATTAGTTGCATGTTTTAGGTCATTGTTCTGGTATCTAGGTCTCCAATCCTGTCGACCTCTGTGGTGCTCTCGCCTCTGAGTGACAAATCGGTCGAAAGAAATCCTCTCTCTGACCTCTGGTGGTACCAACTCCCACTCCTTGTTCACTGCCATAAGTGTATCAGCGAATAACTCCTCATGCTCCTCACCTGCTAAGACCTCCTCGGCCCCCTGTCTCACAAATGTAGGCTTGGTAGGCCTGTCTGCTATCCGTGAGGTTGTCCTAGGTGCCCTGCGAGACCCTGCTTCACTCCTCTCATCGTCACGATGTGGTGACGGTCTCCTAGGAGTACCCAATCTCTGGAGTGCTACTGCCAACTGTTGTAATACATCATCTGACCACCGTTGACCTGCACGAAGATCTCTGAGTGCAAGCAAAACCTCAGAATCATCATGTTCTCTATTATTTTGAGGAACCTCTGTTCTAAGATTATTTGTCCTGTCAGCCATGTTTCCCGGCTGCCTGCTCAAACTTCGTTGCCTGTCAATCAAGGCACGTCTGTGTGTGTAATACCTATATGGTTCAAACTCTTCTGGCTGCATAAGATGGCTAAACCCTCAGGATGGCATAATTTAGCTCTGATAACACTATAGAAACCCCTTGTTTCCCTGTTTCCTGAATCTGACTAATTTCTTTTGTGTTTTGTGTTTTTTGTTTTTTTTTTTGGGTTTTTGTGCAATAAATGTAAATTGCGATTTTGCTAGAAATTTGATATAAATTCAATAAAAATGCTAAACGGCCAATATGCATAGGAAATACAAGATATACTGAAGGCGATTCATTTATTGTTCATATGGACTCAATACAACACAGATATGATAACATGCAATAAATAAAACAATCTTTTTATTGAGAAAACCTGGTAAAGCAGCAAGCTGTAGATGAACAAATCTGGTACGGCTGAGTTGATTGAATGCTTCTCCCTCTGTCTGGTGCTCTAGAAATGTCACCAATGCTTAGGTGCCTCCAGGGATGGTGATATATTGCCTGAATAGAAGGCGTTTCTCCTCAAGACCCAAGTACGGCTCAAAAGGACATAATACGGCCTGCAACAAAGTACGGCCAGGTATAGCAGTAATAAAGAATGTACGACCTTCTTGGAAACTGTGTCTAAACCCTTGAATATGATGCGCCCTTGTTGCAAAATGCTTCCCAAATCAAAACTATGCTGAAACTCTGTAAATAAATAATCTCTGAAGATCAATGATTTCCTCTAGATGAAGAAACCTCTGCTGGCAATAAATCAGGTGTTATTTCACACCCTCTGAACTGCTTCCAATGGAGATGGCTCATTCCTCAAGGAATTCAAACTTGAAACCCTAAAGCTTCTTGCTCAGATCAAAGTTGATCAATTTTCAATTCACAATAATCACATAATGGCTCCAAACCCAATGCAAATGCACTATATTTCTCAAAAGTGTGATTTCCTCAATAATAGGGTTTATTAAAATATTCGACTTTTAATTCTTTTAATCTTTCCATAGTCTCAGCCAAATTTTTATAATAAAATATAATTGTCAATTTGGTCCCTTCTGATGATGGCGACCCCCTCAATTAAGAATCACTTAAGTTATAATATAATATTATAACTTTATATTATAATCATCAAATAATTAATATTTAATTAATACAATTAAATATTAATATCTCTCTTGTTATTCATCCGATGACTGATCCGTCTGAAGCTGACGAACACTGAAGTGATTCTGAACACTGCCAAATCCATACTGCTAAAAAATAGCAGGGGTCCCACGCCGACTGCCAAGAACTGCTAAAAAAAGCAACTTCTGCAAGAAGTCTCCAAATGAGCCCGAACGAAAGCCAACTGATCAAACTCTACCAACTGAAGCTGAGCCAAGCTCCAACGTGACCCTCTATCCAGTCTATCAGCCTACGAGGGTCGTATGATAGGCCAATCCTATACTCCGAGAGATGTCACTGAGAAGGGGACATGACACAAAACCCCAATTGAAAATCCTTAACAACCAACCATTGAATCTCATAGCTAATATGTATGTATGTATGTATGTATGTGTGTGTGTGTGTATGTATCTCAAATAACCAACATGGATGTAAGATTCTCTAACCAAGGAAGATAAAACTCAAAACCATTCAAAAATTAGGAATTCAACCTAATAGCATCTCCTAAAATTCTTATAAATTTCATCATAAATCAATTGTGTACACAAGGATATAACCATACCAAAAAATCCTCAAATAAACCCTCGAGAACAAACAAAAATAGGTTAAGATCCCTATCTATAAGATGAAAAATGATATAAAATGTATTCCATGAGATGAAAACATAAAATAAAATGCATTAAAAAACAAGGTGGGAAATACCTATCAAATATTATTTTATCAAGTAAACCAAGAATGAGAATGATATATCTCCTCTAAGATACACCAAACCACAATAAATCTCCAAGAACAATCTCCTCTCAATTCCATCATGAAATCGTGTTCATATCTAGGTGAAAAGGCTCTTCAAAAGTATTATTGAAACCTCATCAAAGAGTAATTTTCAACACATGATCCCTAAAATAAGAGATACATGTAGCCTCAGATTAATATCTAAGTATCCATGAGCACATAAAATTGATCAATAATAGTATTTATATACTCAAGTTCAATTTAATTTAATGGAAAAAGTAGGACAACAACATTGAAAAACTTTCAACAAAAGAATCTAGAGTATCAACTTAGGAATCCAAAAGGTGAATGGTGAATTATTGGCAGAAACTTTAATGAAACAATAAAATAATGACTTTGAGTTTGGATGTCTAAATGATGACCATAGGAAGATTAAATTGAAGCATGCACAATCTCTGGAACAAAAAAAAAGTAAAAAGGAACAAAAATAAGGATGCATCGATTTAACCCATATAGTATGGAAGGATACACTGGAATTAGAACAAACTGCCATCATTGGTGTTTTTTTTGGGAAAAAAACTACCATGCCACAAGATAATAGAATGTATAGATGAAAATTGGAAGTCAAACCCTATTCTAAACTTTATGCCTAGAGGTTTCTTTGTGGCCACCTTTGAGACCGAAGCAGAAAGAGACAAATTTCTAAATTTTGAGTATTGGAAATATGGTGAGGCATTCCTTTTTTTCAAAAATGGAAACCTAATTTCAATCCTCCGGACATGCATCCAATAAAAGGACTGATTTGAATTAGATTATACAGCTTCCCCTTTGAATACTAGTCAGGATCGAATCTATTTGCAATTGGAGATGCAATGGGGAAAACCATGGATATTGATATGTGGAATAGTGAGTCCCTAATCTACACTAGGATTTAAATATTAGCAATAAAGAAAATCCCTAACATTGGTATACTGTGCACATGAGGGGGGATATGACTGCAAGAAGTGAAAGTAGAAGCACCATATTTTTTCTACCTCTATTGTAGTAGAAGGAATCACTTTAAAGAAAATTGTCACCAAAAATCTAGGGCACAACCCCAATGGATACAAAAGGGGAAAGAGGGAAACTAGCAAAGATTCGAGGGAGAAACAGGTCAAAGAAAAGGATCGTGCAATTGATAATTCCAAAGTGATAATGGAGACCGCAAATGAACCTCCAAAAGAATGGAAAAAGGAATATTTGGACTAAAAAAGAGAAGACAAGATTATGGATGACATAAAAGGGAAAACTCTAATAAAACAAGGGAACCCTTGTCAATTTTGGCGATTACTAAAAATGTTATCTCTTATGTGTTACCAAGCCAAAACAATGCACCTAAAGAAGTAGAGAAGTTAAATGTGGAGGAATAAGAGGAATGTGAGGAAGGGGAGCTGGAAAGGAAAAAAATGGCATAGTGGAATCAAGGACTATCAGTCAATCTGCACATAAAATCCTCAGCCAATCGGACAATAGAAAGACTAGAAGAAAAACAAACAAACAAAAAAGATAAGAGGAGGTGAGAGATTAAGGCCTATCAAACATCAAGGAATACTTATTGAGATTTAAGAGAGGACCCCCCCTCTCTTAAGAGAGCCATGAAGATAAATACATGTAACATTAGGGGCCTCAACACCCCTAACAAGTGGTGCTTAATCAAGCACTATTTGGAGATACTCAAAGCAATCATAGTGTTATTACAAGAAATAAAATTAAATAAAAAGGATGCATAAATATTCATTCATCATTGTCAAAATTGGAAAGGTGTATACGTTGAGGCAAATGGAAGCTCAAGAGACCTCATTACCCTATGAAATGGGAGCAATATTGTGATAAAATAATAGGATATGGAGCCAAATTGGATTGAGCATAAAGTATGTAATCTCACTAGCAATATGAAATTTGTTTTGTACAACATTTATGGTCCAATAAAAATGGAAGAAAAGGCCCACATATGGGAAAATTTAGCATTAAAAATCAACTTGAATATGAGGGAACAAATAATTTTTGGTGGGATTTTAATGTCATAAAAAATATGAAAGAAAAAATTGGGGGATACAAATAGGTGTATAGGAGCGAATTTGCACCCCTTGAGAAAATTCCCCTTTCACATACCCTCACCTTAGAAAATCATATCCAAAGGAAAAATTCCACATCACCCACCTGCCTTCCATCCACCTAGCGTTTGTCTTGTGTGTTGGTGAGAGAATATTTGTCAAGGACGAATGCGCGACGCACAAATGTCTGCGCGGTGCGCTGCCATCCCTGACAGATTCCTGCTTTTGAAGTTGGCAGAGGTGTTACACACCCGATTGGGGCTGAATTGTAACGTCCCTTTTCAACCAACCAACCCAAAAATGGCTTATTCCTTCCCATTCTACCTTCAAATTCATTCTATTCACCATCATTCCATCTTCTAGGCATCTCTCTACACATTCAATCTCTCTTTTCACTCTCAAGCAACATTCTAGCACTCCATTGTGAGCATTGCAACAGCTTTGAAGCTCCATCAACTTCACATTGCAAGTGTGAGGCAAGCCATAGGAGTGTGGGCTTGAAGTCTTGCAAGACCTCCCTTCATCACTGTTGTGGCTATGGTGACTTTGCCAAGTCCATACCTTGCATTATCCTCCATTGGCTAGTGAGCTTTTGGGTGGAGGTTGTAATTCTTCACTCCTCTCTTTTGTGATTTGATAGAGTAGCATAGTTTTGTTTTGTAGTGTTCATTGCAATCTTTCTTTCTACTTTCTTTATTGCATATTCTACTCCATTGCTTTCTGGCTATACGTGGAGGTGGAAACACCAAAACGGGGGTCTAACTGAGGCAGGCCCCTATATAGCCCCAACAATTTTCCCTCTTGCTTGTTTGTAGGTGAAAGTGTGTGTGGAGTTAGCTGACAAACATACGCTTTTGTGAGATCATCTTCATCACCCTAGCTTTTATCTACTTGCTTTATCATTCTTGTCTCTATTTCTCATATTTCATTATTATATTTACCTCATTAAAATAAACTAGCTAGGTTGTCAAAAAAAAATTAGGTAGTTTTTACTATACTTCGTGTTTTCTAGCTGTACGGATGCCAGCGTGCCACACTGTCGTCCTAGAACCGTGTTGTCATCCTCAGACAAAGAGCTATCTGAGGTGCAGTACCGACTCCAAAAACCAGCTCACCTAGCCTAAACTTGAACTTTAGATTTGTAGAGTGACAAAAGTACTACATAGTGCTCTTCATTCTCGGTCCTCACCCCAAAACATCCCTTTAGAGTGAAGTAAGTTAGGGCAGCCCTCAGCTCTCAACTCTTTGTGACCTGGAGCCTTGACGTGGTTGGTCCCCCTCTCTTACAATAGGAAACAACAAATATAAAGGATTTCCAAGAATTGATAAATGGAAATCCTCTAGTTGATGTAGAAAAAAAATGGTTGGTTCACTTGGAAAAATAGAAGACTTGGGTTTACAAACATAGCTAAGTGATTAGATAGATTTATCCTTTCAACTAACTGGATTACCTCCCCTAAGACATGGGAGGCCTTGGTGTCACCACACTCCCGAGCTCCGACCACTATCTAGTAGCTTTGATTATCACGGGGGGCATTGCACCAATTAGAATTTATTTCAAATTTGAGAGAATGTGGCTATGTAGAGAGGACCCCATCCCGCTAATTAAGAAGTAGTGGTGGGAGGTGAATATGAGGCAAGACGCAAAAATGAAAAATTAAATATAATGAAAAATCATTTAAAAGAATGGAACATAATTTTGTTCAAAAATATCTTCAAAGAGAAGGAAAGAGTGGAGGGAAAAATAGAAATGTTAAATGAGAAGATAATTATTGATGGAATGACAAACATAGAATACTTGGTTGAGAAAAGACTTACATGGTAGAACACACTAAGATATTGGCTAGAGAAGAAATATTGGCTAGAGAAGAAACACACTAGAAAAAAAAAACAATAGAAATGTGGTTGGATGAGGGAGATATGAACACTAGTTACTTTCAAAACACTACATAGGCAAGAAGAATCAAAAACAAAATAGAAAGTATATTATTGAATGTGGAAGACAACAAATTAAAAGCCAATGAAGCAATCCAATTTGAGGGATTCAAATTTTTTCAGGATCTCCTTGCCCCAAGTAATGAAGCAAACCTAATATACATTCTCGAATTGAGTGGTAATCCCAAAATTAATAAATCAATATCTGACAACCAAATTCTCATGGCTCCCTTCACCATGGAGGAAGTGAAGAAGGCAATTTTTGAACTGCATCAGATAAGTCTTTGGACCCTAATAACTTCCAAGCAATGTTCTATCAAAAATGTTGGGACTTAATTGGAGAAGAAGTATATGAGGTGGTGGAAAACTATAGAAAAAATGAAATATTCATGAAAAGCATAAATAATACCTTGATTTCCTTAATCCCAAAGAAAGATGATGTTTCTTCTTTCAATGACTTCCAAACTATTTCAGTATGCAATACCCTATATAAGGTAATTATGAAAGCAATGACAAACAGATTGAAGTTGGTGCTTAATAGTATCATATCACTAGAACAGAGCAAGTTCACACATGAGAGGGGTATTATGGAATGAATAATAATTGCAAATGAAGCCATTCACTCAATTGAATCATCAAAAAAAAAGTAATAATTTTGAAGCTTGATATAAGCAAGGCATGCGATAGGATTAATTAAAGATTTTTAGTTAAGATATTAGGGGCTTTTGGTGTTGAGAAGGACTAGTTGGACTAGATATATGGATGTATCTCAACAGTAAACTACTCACATCTAATAAATTGCACACCTTGTGGTTTCTTCAAAAGCTCGAGAGGCTTAAGATAGGAGGATCCATTGTCCCCATTTCTTTTTGTTATAATGGTTGAAGCACTTAGTAGATTGGTGAAAAAAGAGAAAGAATGTGGGTCATGGAGGGGCATCAAAATAGTATCAAACAAGGAGTGACTAACTCATCAATAATTTGTGGATGATATGGTTCTATGTGGAGAAGCAAATATCAATTAAGTAAAAAGTATACAAAAGGTTATAGATACCTACTTTGCAATATTAGGGCAGTAGATAAATAAATAAAAATCCACTATCTTTTTTCAAATACAAATAAAAAAATGCAAGGAAGAATGTCACAAGTATTCAAATACATTGTTGGGACATTTCTAAGTAAATACCTTGGAGTCCCACTTTTAAAGGAGTTGTAAAAACAAAACTATGGAAAGTGCATGATTGTCATATGTTAAAACAAAGTGAAAATATGGAAGGGGAAATGGATAATGATGCTAGACAAAATAATGATGATCAAATTTGTGTTGGCTACCATCCCCATATATATGGTGTCATGTATAAGTTTAACCAAAAAAGTGGAGGAAATTCTAAACAAAATAATAAAGAGGTTCCTATGGGAAGGATCGAACAATGCAAGGGAAGATAAATCAAATGGGGATGTTGCAACCATGGATATAGACACACAAAATCATGCGTTGGGGAGAAAAATTTTATGGTGTATGTACACACATGCCTAGATGCACTATGGTGTAAGGTGCTAAGCTGCAAATATCTAAACAATACTGATCTCAACATAATTTTAACCATTTTTAACACACCATAGGGATCCCACATTTGGAAGTTCATTTGGGAGTGCAGAGATATAATTACTAGTCATCTGATGTGGCAAGTTGAAGCAATGGAAGAACTACAAAGTTTTGGTTGGAGTCATGGAATAGATATCAACCAATAGCTAAAATAAAAGCACTAAGGGAATGCATGATACTACTTGATGACTGGGGAAATAGTGTGGTTGCAGACTATGTTGGTCCTCTATCGAGTGATATTGAGGTCATATGGAACTAACCAAAACTAGAGGAATTACGTATAAGTAATCATAACAAGGAAATTTTGAGAAAATAATTAAGAAAAAGGAAGATCATGTTATTTTCCAAACTTGACAAAAATAATTTGGCATGGAGCTAGACAGGAGTCTACATGGTGAATTGGGATATTAGATTCAAAAGCAACAATGAGAAAATATTGAATGGTTATAGTCTAAACTATGTTGGGGCAGGGTTGGGTGGATGTCCCTTCACAAGCGTATATTGATCGGTGATTGACAATAGATGGTTGGTATATTTAGCCCGAATCGGTGCCTAGTATGTAAAAATTATGAAGAAATGATAGACCATTTGTTGCTAAATTATACTTTTGTGGTCTTCTATTAGGATTGGTTAATGGAGAAGCTATAGGTATGGGGAAAGACAAAATGACATTGTATTATTCTTTTGGAGTTGGCCCTTAGGTAAACCCAACATGTTATGTGGAGACATATGGATTACTTCCCCTTCTCTCATCATATGGGAAATTTGGAAAAAATAAATTAGAGGTTGTTTTGCAATGAAGAAAAAAGTCTTGCTCAAGTTCTGTCATTAATTGAAAATAGCATCACAAAGGTGCTAAACTCATGAGTTAGAACAAAAATGAGAATAACATTTTCAAGACAGGATGTTTCATTAATGAAAAGATGGTCGAGACTCAAATTACCTTCAAACATAGTTATTGTACCAACTAACACAATTTAACTCAAAAGAAGAAATGTGAAATGGAGGGTTCCCCCAAGTGTGAGATTGAAACTAAATTTTATTGGTGCATCTAAGATAAATTAGGTGTTAAATCGAGTTCTAGGTGCATCATAAGAGATCACAAGGTAAAAATGATATGGGCATTATCTAATAATCTCAATGAAGGCACAAACAACAAAGAAAAAATAGCTACCATCTCTACCCTAGTTTGGACCTCTACATATTTTGAAAGGAATAGCAAGTGTGGACATTGAAGGGGGCTCACAAACTTGTATCAATGCAATAAAAAATAGAGGTATAAAAATTTGGAGCCTTCAAGGCTGGGTCAAGGCAATTTGGTTGAAATTAAAAAACATTACAAAATTTCACAATAAGACATGTATGTAGGGAAGCCAATCGTGTTGTTGATTTCCTTGCCAAGGCTAGATTATTTGGCAGCATTAGCTCCCAATTAGTGATAGATCCCTTGTCATGAATATGAATAAAGGAGAATTGAAAGTCTCTTAACACAATCCTCTATGACTCTGATGGAGAATATAGATGGTACTAGACTGACTATATGTTGGATATAGAAGATCTAAGGATGTATCCACATTGGGAAGGAAACTTGGCGCATAGTACTCCACCTCAACTAGAGTACTTCCATAAATCTCAAAGAAGACTGCAAAAAAAAATATTTGTATTGCTTTGTGAGTTCACATGTTGGGAAATTGGTTTGAAGAGATTATATAAGAAAATATAAGAATAAAAATGGTATATTGTCATGGTGAACGGGGCATTCTTGATTGTAGCATGCAAGTGTAAAAGGGAGGCACCAAAAACTCAAATCAAATACATATTCAGGGTCCACAATGATGAACTAGTATGTGTGATCAAGAAGAAAGTGGGGGAAGCAAGGTGATTGGATAGACACATCCATAATAGCCAAGTATATGAGTTGTTCATCCAAAATTTGGAGGCAATGGGTTGGCGAATGCATGTTGATATCATTACTCAACATATCTTCTCATTTCCTTTGGTCCCTAATTCACAAGAATCGATTGCTCACGTTCCTTACGCACTAGAAAAAGGGAATATTGCAGGTTTGTTTGATGTAGGTGCAACCAAAAACAAGTGCACCAAAACTTCCAAGGCAATGCATCTATTTTATGAAGGTATGTATATTAAAAACATGAGTAGTTTGTTGTAATTTGTAAGTTTGGATGAGGATCTTTTATACTTTTTTCAGATATTGAGGGTTGTATATTTTTTCAAAGGTGTTTATACTTTAATGTATTGGGAACTATGTCTGATTGGTTGAGCTCTTACTAAGCAGAACACAATCTTTCTTTTTTAATTAATAAAGGGAGCTATCCCCTTGGCGGAATTTAACAATAAAAAAACATACAATTAATCAATCCATACTCAAAAAATATAAATGCGCCCCAACACTAACATGAAGCTCCAAGTAAAGGATAAATGTATAGTCAATACTAAAAGAAGAGCACCATCAAGGATCTTACTATACATTTGTAGAATCCAAGAACACATCATGACATCATGATATAAAATCTTCTCCTAGAAGGTAATATGTTCCAATAATCATATCCTTCCCCTTTAAGTACCATCATGCCAAAAATATATTGTGTAATCAATATTCCACCATGGTAGAATACCAAAGCATCCTTTAAACCAAGGATCACCTCTCAAAAAAGACAATTCACAAACTAATATTCAACAAAAGACTCAAAAATTCCCTCATTGCTAATCAAGTTGTCAACATCTCCAAACAAATGAATATTGCCATCTCCTAACAATGAAAATCAAGATGTCAAAGTACTATCATTGTATATGAGAACTATAATCCAAGAGCTTCTAAAAAATACCATGTTAAAAATCTATATGACCCACACCTAAATTTGACTCATTATTTTTCATTTATTTCCTTTATAAATATAATTTATGATGTGTCATATAACATACATCATAAGTGGGTCAATATTTTTATCTGTGACTTCATAACTCCCTACAATTATGCTCTTACATGTATATGTCATAGAATTTGTCATAAGTAACCCTCACATCTTAAAATTTCATAATTACATTATATTCTCAAATTACAAATCCTTACACACACCAAAAGATGCCTACACATTGAAATGAGCACCACCTCAAAAATCTAATGCCGTATTATGGTAGATCACAAATATACAATACAATAATATCCAAATATACTAAGAAAATATTGAATAATAAATAAAAATTCTATGAAATTATAAAGGTTGAGAAACCTTAATTCCTAGCAATGCAAGGTGTACAACACACCTTTTTCCAATAATATATCACCCCTCTCACTTGTGCCATCCCTACTACCACTATATCTTCTACCATGTATAGACCTCATTATATTCTTCTTTCAATGCCCAATAAAACTCTTCATTATACCTCTTACTTCATTCCTCTTTCCCAATATATTACCTCTCCCATTACCCATACCAATCATAAGAATACTTATTCTAACCCTAGTGGACCCCCATGTACCCTTGTCACTATTCCTTCCACCACTCTAGATGCACTAATGCAAATGATAAATCAAGTATGTAAAATAAATGAAAACCAAATACACATGATAATTATGAATTTAAGGTTGCTAGAGGTGTTAGACATCATTTTCCTATGATATTTGTGGCACCTCGATTTAAAATGTATAATGGAAAAGGTGATCCAAACACACACTTGAGATCTTTTACTACATAGTGTGTGGACTTATTATTTGATGATAGATTATTGGTTGTGTTTTTTACAAGGACTCTAAATTATTACACTATTGAATGGTTTATTTTCATTGCCTTGTAGGTATATTAACACATTTGGTAATTTTTCTAAAGTATTTTTGAAATATTTAAAATCGACATGGGCTTAAGAGTTACTATTTCTAATCTATTTGAGTATGTCCACAAAAAGAGTATATTAATGATTATATCATAGAATTTTAGTGTCTGTGTTCAAAATTACTGACTCCTTTACATGATCTTGAATTGCAAAATATTTCAATTAAGGATTTGCTTAAGCCAACTATGGATAATATGTATCTCAATAGTTTTACATCTTTTATGGATATATGTGCATAATTGAAAACTATTAACTCCAATTTATTAGTAAGAAACATCTTTAAATATGGTTGATAAAATCTAGATACTTCTTAAAGCCTTTCAAATAACAAAAGTAAAATAATGTTTCAAATCATATTGATGCGAAGGAAAATATTCAAGTTACAAATACATTCACTTTTCACTCCTTCAAAAAAAAAACTCCTAGGAAGTTCGCCAAGTTACACAAATCCTTAAATGATTATTTTTAAAGCTTATTGAGTGTCAGTTTTAAATTAAATTTCCTCTAGTAGATGATCCATTGGATCCAAAAAAGCTTATTTTAAAAGTAATAATGATCAAGCATTTTATAAATTTCATAGAGTAAAAGGCCATACTACACAAGCATGCATGGGTATCAAACACAAGGTACAAGACCTCATAGACAATGACATTATCCACATGGAAGGTGTTAATGATAAGTGAAATCA
This sequence comes from Sequoia sempervirens, assembly GCA_007258455.2. Taxonomy (NCBI): domain Eukaryota; kingdom Viridiplantae; phylum Streptophyta; class Pinopsida; order Cupressales; family Cupressaceae; genus Sequoia; species Sequoia sempervirens. The sequence continues at coordinate 45,294 of VDFB02370466.1, read as the reverse complement.
TTTTGTTGCTATAATGTTGTAAAATTACACCCTTAATACAATTTCACATTACATCAACCTTCACTTTAGCCTAATGAGATGATAATGTGAATTCCCTTGCTCCCTGCCTTCATTTTCATCCTTGACCCTATCATTTTTTGTTAGTGAGGGAATTTTTGTTTGGGATGCTTCCATGTCGTGTAGACATTTGTGCACTGTGCGAACTTCCTGACAATATTCTTGACCTTGTGGCTGTTGGGATGTTACACTTTTGCCTGCCCACAAAGTGTAATGTCTCTACAGTCATAAGTGCACTTGGAAATAACCCTCTTGCATGCAATTCTTCATTTTTGAATTCATATTCTTCCCTCTCATTCATTCAATTCATTCACTCTCTTAATTCATTCTCACTTAGATTAACATTTTCACTCTCACATTCTTGCAAGTCCATTCTCTCAACCCTCATTCTCTTCTTGCTCTCTTGCATTCAAGATCTTCTACATTAAGTTTCTTGCACATTCATCTCAAGCTCTCTCAAAGCATTGCACTTCCTCTCAACTTCACAAGCTCATTGGATGGAGGGTAACATTTCCTTTTGTTTCATTATCATTCTTATTCAATAGCGTATTGATATCTTACATGTTATATTTCTTTGTATTGTCATCTTGTTGTCCCCTATCTTGTTGTCTCTTTGGTTGTCCGTGGAGGTGGAAACACTGAAACAAGGGTTTGACCAAGGCCCCAACACTTTTATTATTTTTGTGCAGGTAGTACATGTGGAGCTTTGCAGGAGGCTTCATAGTTGGACCAATCGTGATTTCACTCTTTTCCCTCACTCTTCGTCATTTCACTTTATAGTTTGATTACTTGTTTATCTAGTATTCTTCTTATTGTGGTTTTTATCTTTATTTTCTGCATTTTGTTAGATTAGTCAAAACTGTTAAACTTCAATTTCTGAGTAGTTAGTAAGCCCTAAGAGTTTCTGGTGACTAACTCTATCTCCAGTTTGTACGAGACGCCAACACCTCATTGAGATGCTAGCACGCCATGTTGTCATCCTTGGTATGTGCTTTTGTCCTCTAGTTGAGAGCTAGTCTATTTGTCTCTCGAGACCTCTGAGGCCCACTCACTTAATTTTTGAAGGTATTTTTCCATAAATCTAGTCATAAAACATAAAAACATATAAAAAACTCTCCCTTAGTTGTCTCCTTTCACTTGAGCTTATTTCCCTAAGGTAGTTGAGGATAATTTTCTCCTTGTAGACTCTTCCCTATCCTAGAGACTGGAGAGTAGCGAATCTCCTCCTCTATAGTTGTACCTGTAACTAAGGAAAAAAGTTAGGTTAGCATGAAATAAGATGCATAATCAAAACCATAGCTAAATAATGAAGTACAAAGGAGGAAAATGCATAAAAGAAAGGAAATATTTCACCAAAATTCTTCAAGCCCTCCATGATTGATCTTCATTTCCCTTATCCATTTGCTACAAAATTATGTTTGCCCTCAAATTTTGATGAGCAACTATTGACCTATGACAAGCCCTAAGAAAATATTGAAGGATTCTATTCTAAAGTTACAAATATACTCAACAATTGCAAGTATGCAAGTATGAAGCAAGCCTAAAGTCTGAAGCATGAAATCACAAATTCAAGAGATGTCCAAATGAGGTGAAAATTGTCTTTTTATAGAATAGCCAATTTTGGATGAATGGTCATGATTAAAAGTTGAGAGATGCTCTAAGATCAAAGGTTGAAATTAAATGTGACAACCAACAATTAGGGTTAGGGGAATATTAAGGTAAAATTTGAAATGAAGGGCTGAGATTTTATTTTAGAAAAATCAAATCAGTGGTCAAGAATGCATGTGATAAGAAGATATTGGGCACGAAAAAAAGAGGCTACTGGAGAATCAAATAATAATTTAAAATTATTTGATTTTAAAGGCTGAGTTGACCTTTTGAATTAAAAATTAATTAATTCAAAAGTGGTGGGGTCATGTGACAGTAAATAATGATTTTAAATTATTTACTTGTGGAAAAATAGAAAGTGGACAATTTTAAATAAATGCCTTTATTTAAAATTAGCAAAAAGCCAAGGTGGATAATAATTAAATAAAATATAGAATTTTATTTAATTATAAGAAGACATAAGAAATTAATGACGTATTTAAATAAATAAATAAGGTTTATTTATTTAATTTATCAGGGGGAAATAGTGGATAAATAATAATTAAATAAATTTAAGAAATTTATTTAATTATAGAGGGACATAGGAAATTAGCAATGTATTTAAATAAAATAAATATAATTTATATATTTAAATAGACAAGAATAAAAGATATGAATTAATTAAATAATTGAGAATTATTTAATTAATAGTTGAATTTGGACTATAGGACATAATTTAAATATTTTAATTATGCTGAGAAGAAATATGGAGAAAATAAAGTTTGCAGACCTAGGTCAATTTTATGTGTCTACATTTTTCCCCTCTTTGTCATAATGTAGTTTATCGCATTGTGACAAAGAAAACAAGTAAAAAACATGCCCCAATGAAGGTACGAAGTATCTATGCCTCATCGGAAAAATTTATGAATTTTGGCCAGGTGCTGGAAAAATTTGGAAAGTGTCTTAATAAGTCAATTTGATGACCTGAAAAACAATGCGTAGTTGGTTTTGAATTTCGACGAGTTTAAGGTAGTCAACAAGGTGGTCAAACATGGTCAAATGTGCGTCTAGTAATAAACTCTTCAAGAAAACCCTAATTTCACCCTATAAATAGGTTTGATTTGGGTGAAAAGGTAATTCATTTTCACTTTTGCCTTTTGAAAATTCAGAGCCCAGAGAGAGGAGACTGCACAAAGATGGTGATTCCAGTGATCAAGCATCACAGATTTCGAGTATGGACCTACCGATGGCCAGAGGGTGCAAAGCCACTTGTAAGTACCCCATACCCACTTTGTACTTTTCTCATCTGACATGCATTTTAGGGTGTTAAAGTTAGGATAACAAATGCATTGCGACACATCTGCATTCACTAAAGACACAACTACATTCATGAAAGACAATTATGTTCACATCACACGTATTTGATGCATCACAACACAAATGCAAGGGGTGGGCTAGGTCTAGGTTTGAAGCAACGCATTCGTGAGTTGATGAGATGCAAGTGCCAGATTTTGCAACATAAGTGCTATACTGCAATGCAAATATGGGACCATGCAACGTAAGTGTTTTAAATTGGCGCAACTGATAAGTGAAACGATGCAATACTATGGAATGACACACGTGCAAAGTTGAACGACGCAATCAATGTGGAATGATGCAACTGCCAAATGTGACTTTTTGTGACACAAGTGCTGGGCCAAATGACACAATTGATTTTGACCAATGTTGACTTAGTTTAGGCTTAGTTTTTTTGGATACTTTTGACTAGATATGTGATAAAGATGATTTTCAATGATGTGCTAACCTTCATTTCTGTGTATGCAGAAATGATTACCACCCATCTACACTCGAGAATTTATGCCAACAACATACGCATTCCAAGATCAGCTGAGGGATGGTGAGCAGAGGCGACTGATGTGGTTGGGACTGTTCCATGTTACCTATATGCCCATCTTTCGAGCAAATAGGGGTCTACTGACAACACTTGCAGAGAGATGGAATTCTGAGACCTGCTTGTTCCACTTACCGACTTGAGAGGCTACTGTGACTCTTGAGGATGTTCATAGGATCTTGCACATTCCAATAAGAGGCGAGTGGGTTGTCTATGATCCGTGACGGGGACTCTAGGCCATGGCAGAGTTCTACGAGCATGATAATGTCACGCAACTAGGCATCGATGGGTATGATATTAGGTGGGAGTTCATGGATGAGCATTACAACTGATGGGATGCAATGTTGTGTACCTTGATTGCCAAGGTGCTGATTCTAGATCGCCACGGTCACAGTTTCCCTATTGGATGGGGAGATGTATTGGTCAGGATGCGATGAGATAGGACAGTGTTTGCATGGGGACCATGCCTTCTTGGGATGTTGTATCATCAGTTACATGATGTTGCCTACAAGAAGGTGAACAGTATCAACTGCAGGATGACACTTTTGATGATCTGGGCCTAGGAGCATATTCCTGTATTCCGACCACCAGTGTAGAGATAGTTGGCCGAGGGTATGCTGTATGTATACTTATATGGGGGTGCCTTGTCATAGATTCGGGTCAGAGACACATGATATTGGTGCCATGCTATTGACACATTGATGGGGTTTGTTTGGAGATCATACAAAGATTGCGGGTAGTGGGCAAGAGAGGAGGATCACCTCTCATTTTGCAGAAAGTTTAGATACTTGATTGGCCACACAGTTTACTCACAACCAATTATTGAGATGTACTTTCCCTAACAGGTATTGCGATAATTCAGGGAGCAACAGGATGTTCCCGTAGGCATAATAGAGTATGCCTGATCATCCCGAGAGACAGTATGGGGGCCGCTTGTTCCACTAGCAGAACAACAAATCGATGGATTAGTGGTACAGTAGTGGGCATGGAGTAGGGTTCCATCAGATGCGGGGACCATGCTAGATTATGATGCACAGTGGCTGACACACAGGCCACATCCACTGACAGATCCAGATCAGCTGACACTAGTTGATCGACAACTAATGATACCACAGGTTCGTCGAGGAGGGAAAGGAGGCAGGGATGGAGGCAAGGGGAGAGGGGGAGATGGAGGCAAAGATGGGGGTCGAGGAGATGGGGGTGGAGGTGATGATGGAGGGGACGAAGGAGATGGTGGTAGGAGGAGGAGAGGAGGAGACAATGGGAGGGGTCAGCGACAGAGATAGAGGAGGAGGAGGAGTGGATCACTCTCACCTATTTGAGAGGAGGGAGAGGAGGAGGAGAGGGAGGAGGGCCGACAAGAGGAGGTCAAGGCTGAGGGAGAGTAGCCAATAGGGCAGTCAAAGGGACCTTGTCTGATGGAGGTGGAGGTGGAGGTGCCGAGAGAGGAGGAAGTGATCATAAGAGAGGAGGTGTTAGATGTTGGTGGGGAGGAGGAGATAGGGGGGATGAGGAGATTGATATTGGTGGGGAGGATGGTATGGATGATGTAGAGAGGCAACTCCAAGATCATGTAGTGGATGGGGAGGAGGATACAACTAGGAGGGCACCACTGCCATGGGATGCCATAGTGGATCAGTGACTAGCTGATATGTAGAGCAGGTTAGACGAGGCCTCGACACAGATTAGGACCTTGGAGGTAGAGCTAGAGGTCACTAGGGTGGAGAGGGACCAAGTAGTGATCAGGCAGCAAGAGTTGCAGAGCTAGTGTTCAAAGTTTGCACAACTATGTACTAGACCAATGGGGGAGGTGGCTAGAGAGTTGGCTAGGGTGAGCGATAGTTAGACGTGGTATAGGATGTTGTATGAGAGGGCAGTGCCAGTGGAGTAGCAAGATCCTAGCCTTACACAATCTTAGACTAGGACAGGTAGTGGTAACAATAGGAGCCATAGCAGCCACAACCAGAGCAGTGTGGATGGATCTACTTCATATGGACATACTTCAGGACACCGATCACATCACAACCACAGGAACTCATCAGGGCATAGGTCCAGTCACAGTCATGGATCATCAGCTTTAGGACATAGGTCTCATCATAGTCATCCACCTATTATCATAACATCAACATCGCACACCCAGCCTGTCGAGTCCCAATAGACATCAATTCCTGTCAGAGAGCATTAGTCACCCTATTCCTCACCTTGAGGGGATGAGGAGAGTACCATTTAGAGTATGTGTTATCTTGTTGTTATGTTGAGACTTTTGATATATTGACCATCAAGCCCGTGAGCTTTATTTTTGGGATTCCTTGAGACTCTATCCTGTGACATGATTTTGAGATTACTATAAATGATGCAGTTCTGACACGGATTCTATTCTATGTTATGTGATGATGCATTATGATTTATTATGTTCATGTGGTGTGATTTATGTGATGATTCCTACGATGATGTATTTTTATGTTTTATGTGATGTATGCATGTATGACATGATTATATATGATGAGATGTAATTATGATACTACTTTGTGGATGTTGGTTATTTTATGATTATGATGATGATGTTCTATATATGCATAATATTTTTGATGCTAATGGATGCCAGGCTTATGATTTTGAATGCATTGATGTATTATAATTATGTATGTATGGACTATGCGACATGTGATGCTTTATGTTATGATCCTAAATCTATATCATGAATGATATGGATGATATATGAAAATGTTTAATGCACTTATATGTCATGTGAATGCAAATGAATTGATGCAACTGATGTATTTATGCTAAGTGATGTAAATGCCAATATGTGAATATATTGATGTAAATGTGTAATGTACTAATGCAATTTCTATATATGATCATGTATGCAATTATAATTTTGTATGTCACGGGATATCATTAGGAGGCGGGAGAAGAGACACAACCAGACAAAAGGGGATGGATGTTAGAGTGGAGAAAGAATCTTTCAATATATTGCCAAAGTACTAATAGGTGTTCCTCTAATCATCATTGGGTGGATTATTGTAATGGCCAACAAACACCATGATATGACATAGATCAATGGTGTGCAAGGTCATACCATCACACAGAACAAACAATCACGAATAAGGATGATCACGACTCATACGAGGAGCTTAGTTGCCCCAATCTTTTTGTCATAACCAACCACAAACAAGAAAGACAAGCCATGGTACATCGTTGCTCCTCTAAATCCCGATGTCAGGACATCCTCAAGGAACTAGCAATATGACTGTCTGAAAAGACAAGACAAGACATCCTGATACGTCACTGCTCCTCTAAATCCTGATGTTAGGACATCCTCGAGGAACTAGTAGCATGATGAAAGATCAAATGACGAATGCCAAGACAGTATTTTCTAAGTGTATTCAATGCCAAGTGTTTTGATGTCGAGATGCCAGTTTTAACGAAGTCTAGGTTTATATGTGACAAATGCTAGGTAATGCCAAATTTAGGAAGGACACATCCTGAATGATGTTAATGTTGAGAGGATCGATCCTCAAATGTCAAAAGGATCCCTCAAAATGCTAGATGATAGTGATAATGCTCAGTAAAGACATATCCTAAAGCATAAATAAATGACGAGGGTTGTTCTTCTGAAGGACAGATCCTAAGAATAACCAAGAGTTGGACAAGTTGACTTGTTATGACAGTTTGACCAAAGTTGACTAGATGACTAATTGACTGCATGTTAGCGTTGACATGCCAATGTTAGTTGAAATGTTGATTAAATGATTTCCAAAGGTTTGTTTTAAGAATTGCTTGATTTAGGATGAAAAAGGAATTTGTTTGATTTGAAGATGTTTGATGTGTGTGATAGTGTAGTGCGACGAACCCTAATGGACTGACCTAGTGCGGCCTCAGGGGCTCATAAATTGATGGCCTTGCCTACGTCATACACTCAGATGCCTTGTAGTTCGACACGGCCAATGACTTTGTCTTGTTGATCAAAGACTGAGTCATAATTTTATTTGGACAAACCTAAAAGGACTGACCTAATGTCTCAGGGACTCAGTTAAGATGAGCCTTGCCTATGTAACAAATGCACAGAGACAATGTAGTTCGACAATGACAAAGATTGACACAACTGACATGATGCATTTCAACTCTGTTTTTGAGATTTTTGATGTTATTTGGATGTTTTTGTGTTTTTCAAAAAATTTGATTTTTTGGGATTTCTTCAAGACATTTTTCAATTTTTATGGATTTTTTTCAGGACTTTTTCTAATTTTTATGGCTTTTTTCAGGACATTTTATGATTTTTATGGCTTTTTTCAAGAATTTTCTGATTTTTATGTCTTTTTTTAGGACATTTTTTTTTTATTTTTATGGCTTTTTTCAAAACATTTTCTAATTTTTATGGCTTTTTTCAGAGCATTTTATGATTGACGAGACCATGCGGAGACCCACAGTAGTTGTGCGTGATAAGAGGGTTTCCCCTAGTCAGGTTGAGGACTAGCCAAGTTGAAGGAGATGGAAAAGGATGTGCCAAAGATGAAAGGATGGATGGTGTGCAAGACCTGATGTCAACCATGGTCAGCCACAACAGGATGTCATGGCGAATGTCGTGAGAGTGTTAGAAGATTGGGTGTATTATTATGGACAAAGGTAGATGGAGTGACAGTAGATGGCGAAGCAAAGACTACCTACACATGGCGCTTGTTTGCTAGGTTTTCACCATGGTAATTATCCAAAGTGCCACCAAAGTGGTTTTCACTATTGGACGAATTATTTCTCTTTACTATTTTTTATTTTATTTTTATTTTTTTGGTGTCACCAAGACGCCTGTTTTCTAGGTTTTCATCAGGGTGACGGTTTTTTTGTATTTTTCAGGTTTTTAGCTAGACTCTCTGATGTTATGTGTAGAATTTGTGGAGATGCAGACTATTGATGGGTTATGTCAATTGTTCACCGTCTGGAGTAGCCAACTGGTATGCGCCAAAACCAAATGTGATAGTGATGATATAAGGGCCCAACCAATTAGGCTCAAAATTTCTGGGCTTCTCTCAGTTAGTCAGATTCTTAGGATTCTGCATTAAGACCAAGTTGCCAATGTCAAACTTTTGGATAATAACTCTCTTGTTATAACTACGACAAAGGGGATTTTGATATGCCTGTAAGTGATTCAAGACATTTTGTCTTCGTTCTTCTAACATTTCCAGCTCATGTAGTCGAGACTATCGGTACTCTTCATCATTGATCAAGCCCTTCACGGAGACTCTTAAAGATGGGATTTCAACCTCGATGGGAAAGATGGCTTCAACTCTAAAGACCAAGGTGAAAGGTGTGGCTCTAGTAGGTGTGCAGATACTTGTGCGGTAAGCCCATAGAGTAGGGTTAAGTTGTAAATGCTATTCACGACCAGCGTCATTGACAATCTTCTTAAGAATTTTGATAATTGTCTTATTAGATGTCTCATCTTGACCATTACCTTGTGGGTAATAGGGCATGGAGAAGTGGTGTTGAATGTGGAAGTGTTCACAAAGCTCACAAACATCTTGATTTTTGAAAGGATGACCGTTGTTTGTGATGATGGACTGTGGAACACCATACCAGAAGATGATGTAATAAAGGATGAATTTAGAAATCTGCTTGCCAATTATGTAAGTGAGGGGAATGGCTTTGATCCATTTGGTGAAATATTCAGTGGTGGTAATGATGAATTTATGGCCATTGGATGAGGTGGGATGGATTTTACCCATGAGGTCAAGTCCCCATTATGTGAAGGGCCAAGGAGAAGTGATTGGTGAATTTCTTGCACAGGCGCATGAATCAAATCACTGTGTACTTGACATTGACAACATTTTCTTACAAACTAAAGGGCATCCTTTTCCATTGTTGGCTAGTAATACCCAAGTATCATAACCTTCTTAGCTAAGGTTGGGCCAGTTGAATGAGATCCGTATATACCCTCATGTACCTCACATAAGGTTGTTCGTGCTTCGTCGGTGTTGAGACATCGAAGAAGGGTATTGTCAAAGCTGCGTTGGTATAAGGTGTCACTGATGATGGTGTAATGGGTGGCTTTGCGGATAAAGGATTTTTGTTGGTTATTGGAAAGGTTCGATGAAAGTGTTTGGAAATGACTTAGGTAATCATATATGTCTTGATACCAAGATGAATTGGGACCAACAAGCTCACAAACCATTTTTGACTCAAGAATATCATATGCAGGAACCAACAATTGTTCCACTAAGAACTCGAATTGTGGCACATTGTTGGGAATGTCTAACAGAGATCCAATCATAGCCATTGCATCTGCTGCCTTGTTTTGTGCCTTGGGAATTTTCTCAAAAGCGAGTATGTGGAAATATGACTAAAAGCTATCAACCATGTGTTTTTAGGGAAGCAACTTTTCATCCTTGGTGTCATACTCATCATTGACCTAGTTAATGACCAACTGAGAATCTCCAAAGACTAGAAGTGTTTTGATTTTCCATTTAATAGCCATTCAAAGTCTTATGACAAATGCTTCATATTCTGCAACGTTGTTTGTACGTGGGAAGGCAATTCAAAATGACTTTGGAATAGAGTCCCCTTGCGATGTGATGAACAATATACTTACTCCTGAGCCATGACCAGTATGAGACCCATCAAAATAGAGCTTCCAAGGTGATTTAGGCTTTGCATGAAAGATAGACTCGTTGGGGAAGTTTGCTACCAAAGGGTGATCACCTTGTACTGGTGCATCTGCGAGTTGATATGCTATTACCTGTCCTTTTATAGCCTTGCATTCCATGTACTATATGTCATACTCACTTAGTATCATAACCCATTTTTCCAATCGACCTGTTAACGCTGCCCAACTAAGAAGATACTTCAATGGGTCAATCTTTGCCACTAGTCGTGTCTTGTGGTTCTACATGTAATGTCTTAACTTTTGGGCGGCAAAGACAACTATGAGACAAGCACGTTCGATGGATGTTTAGTTGAGTTCATATATGACCAATGTGCGACAGATGTAGTATATAGCCCTTTCTTTCTCATCATGGTCATTTTGTGCAAGTAATGCCCCCAGTGCTGAAGTGGTTGCAGAAATATACAAAATCAGAGGTTTTCTCTCAATGGGTGGCATCAAGATAGGTGGTGTCAGGAGGTAGTCTTTGATCTATTGGAAAGCTACTTGACACTTGTCAGACCATATAAAGGGGATGCCCTTGGGCAGTAGATATTGAAAAGGTTGGCATTTGTCTACTAGTTGTGCGATGAAGTGTCAAATAGACTGTAATCTACCTTGTAATGTCCTTAGCTCACTGATTCCTTTTGGCAGAGGCATGTCTAATATTGTTTTCACTTTAGCGAGGTCCACTTCAATGCCTCAACGAGAAATTATATAACCCATAAGTGTTCCTGAAGTCACACGGAACATGCACCTCTTAGGATTCAAATAGACCTTGTTTTCTTTCAGCCTCTTAATTTTTTTGTCTAGCACATTAAGATGATCACTGCGTGTCAAAGAATTTTCCAAGAGGTCACCACATAGTCTTCCATTTGAGTGTGCATGAGGTCATGAAATATTGTTGTCATGGCTCATTGATATGTAGCGCCTACATTCTTTAGGCCAAAAGGCATGCCATTCCAACAGTATGTACCTCAAGGACAAGTGAAGGTTGTTTTGTGTTGATCTTCTGGAGCAATCCGAATTTGATTGTAGCTTAAGAAACCATCCATGAGGGACAACATCTCGTACCCTGCTGTAAGATCCACAATGATGTCTATGTTTGGAAGTGGAAAGTCATCTTTCGGGCATGCCTTGTTCAGATCCTGAAAGTCTGTATAGAAGCGTATTTGACCATTCAGTTTAGCAACAGGTACAATATTTGAAATCCAATCTACATAGTCTATTGATCTTATGAACCCCGCGTCTAGCAACTTCTTGAGCTCAACTTTGACTAACAACGTTATCTGGGGGTGCATCTTTCACAATTTCTATTTGACTGGTTTAGCATCCAGAAGTAAGGGCAGATGGTGCAATACTAATGCTAGATCCAATCCTGGCATATCGGCATAGGACCATGCAAAGTTGATTTTATATTAGATTGTGATTTTTTTTGAAATTCAGGCTTTTCATCTTTTGTGAAAGAGGCTGCAAAGAGAACTGTTTTAGGGTCCTCTGGTGTGGCTATATTAACTTCTATGGTGTCTTCAATGAGCATTACTGATTTTTCTTGTGTAACGGGAAGAAAGTCCAATCCTCCATCCTTGGGCGCCTTAGGGAGGTTTTCACCCTCAAATACGTCCTTTATTTTTACTTTTGTATCATCAAAAGGTGCCTTGCAGTTTTCACCTAAAGATGTGTATTTTTTTGTTTTATTTTTATTATTTTTGTGACTAGAGGATTGCACACTCTCCCCAAAGTATGATGCAAAATCAAGAGCTATAGTGAATCCAACTTTATGGTCCCCCCTCGGTATTCCTTCATGGAGTCCCATGAATTTTGCAATAGCTTCGTCATTCTGAAAAATTTCCATAGTAGGCGGGCCTTGTTGATCCCAGTTAATGAGTTGTGAGTATACAAGGGAGATACCATCATCAGTGTTGGAAAAAGTAGGGGATGATGTGAAAAGCATGTAGATTGAGGTTGAAAGGGTAAAGACAAAATTGTCATCCTCAAAGTCCCAGTTGGATTCCATCTAGTTGTCATCTTCATTAGATTTAGGAAAATTAGACTCATTAGAAAAATAGGGGACAAATGGATTGGAATCACGATCAATAGTGTCAGGTGGCTAGTCAATCGAGTCAAAATGATGGTCAATAGGTTCATATAGTTGGAAAAATGAGTTAGAATGATGGTCAATAGGGTCAGATGATGGTTTAGGTTTGTCATCATCACAAGGCCAAAAGAGTCTTACCCAGTCTTCTCTTTTCAATGGGACTTTAGGAATATCTTTAGGAAATCCAAATTTAAACATTTGTTTGAATCTTTCATCAAAAGAGGGCTCACTAGGTTCCAAAAATATTTCATCAAGTGCATAGTCACTCAGGGATCTTTGAGAACCAAATTCCCACTCATGTGAGTTAGTTTCGGTAAAGGAATCTTCGGTTGTCTCAACACTTTCAGAAGCATTTGTGCATTCTCACCTGAAAGTAAATTGGTACGTGGACCGTCAATCTTGAGTGGCTTAAACCCTAACCCTAGATACTTTGGTCTTATAGAAGGCATTATAGGTTCTCTTCTTCTAGTTTTATTTGTACCAAGGCCACTAGTTCCATCACAACCTTTTTCCTTCATCATTTCATAGCCTTTTCCATATTGTTGTATTGGTAATGGGGGTAGGTCTTCCATTTCTTTGTAAATCTAGGCCGATATGTCTTCAATATCTTATTTGTTTATTTCTCCCCATTTTGTGAAAGTCAATGTCAGAGGAACCTTCAAAATCTCTTTGGGCTCCATTCTAGAACAAGGCCTACCATAAGATTTTGGAGGCTTGGGTATTTTAGTGATGCAATAGGTCATGTTCAACTTGTACTCACCACAACCTTGGTCCTGGATCTTGATATTAGGGTCGGATTTTGGTGCGGTGGAAGGAGATGGTATGGTGGAAGGCGAAGGAGTGGATGTGGATGGTTTGGTGAGTGCAGACAAATCAATGTATTTGGAAGAAGTGGACGTTAAAGCTTTGCGGTTAATTGGCACCTGGTGTTCAAAAATACCTCACAAATTGGTGCAATACTGGAAAGGATCAGGATCCCCAAGTATGGTAATTTCGGTGCTGGATCGAAAGGAAACTTCAAGCATTGGTGGTAAGTGGACGGTATAGCCTTTAAGGCATGAATCCAAGGTCAACCATGTAAGATGTTGTATGGTAGCCCAAGATCTAGGACCTGACATGTGGTATCTACAATGATTGGCCCTACCTGAATATGAAGTGTGATAATGCCCCTAGAAGAGCGTTCCTCATCATCATATGCCTTTATGACAATACTTTTGGTAGCATCTACACAAGCATTAGAGAAGCCTAGTGCTTTGACCAGTTTTAGGGAGCATGTATTCAATCCTGCTCCACCATCTACTAAGACTCGTCTAACCTTGTGTTTATGTACAAAGACTTCAATATGCATTGCATCATTGTGAGATAGTTTAGGCGAGGAATAGTCTTGGTCCAAAAAGGTAATGTGATAGGGAGTAGTTAAGTATCCGACCATGGATTCAAATTGGTTGACATCAATGTCATTAGGGACAAAAGAATCTTGTAAGGTCTTATCAAGTATGTATTTGTGTGCAGGTGAGATGTGTAGCAGCTCGAGTATGGAGATTTAAGCGGGCGTTTTATCCAATTGGTCAATAAGATTAAATTGTCCTTTGGGTTGTGACTGTGTGGCAGAGGGACTAGGTATTGTGATCTTTGGTTGTCTAGCTGGAGGACCAATTGTGACTTTTCCTTGATGGGTGGTAACATTACACTCCAGAGTCTTCTTAATGGTGATAGTATTGACATGTTCGTCAGTGGCTCGGAGGTGATTAATGATAGCTCCACTAGAGTAATCAAAAGTAGTGCGAGTGTAATTGGCTTGATTGTTATTAGTCTTTGGACTTGATGTAGAAGGGTTACTAGAACCATGATCCTGCAGTGGGTTTTTATGAATCATATGGTTCAAGTTTGAAGGAAATTTTTGACTGTCTAGTTCAATGGTATGATTTTCAATAAGATCCTGCATAATATTTCTTAATTGTCAATAGGAGGAATTTTTATGCCCTTTTGCATGATGGTAATCACAAAATGCATTTCCGTCCCACTATGATGACTTGAACTGCCCAAGGTCATATGGTTTAGAGTCCAACAATGTGATGATGTTGTTTTGGAGGAGCTTCCTGAGAAGCACCTCAATTGGTTCGCCCAAGGGGGTGTATGTGCGTCTCTTTGGAAATTGTCGAGTTTGATGTGGTTTCCTTTTATCTTGATTATTCTGGATGGAGTTTGTAGTAGGCGTTGGTGTGGTCAATAGTGCATTTTGCGGTTGAGTGCCTCTTAGTGTAATTGCATGACCTGTCGTGTTCACTGCTTTAGCACCAACAATGCCATCATTGGTGATATGTTTGTTTTTCAACCAATATTTGTTTTTGTCATTAGGTAAGTTTGGGCTTGTGTTCTTGTTTCCATATTTGAGTTCTCCTTTAGCAATAAGGGCTTTTTCAGGTTGTACTCCTTTTTTGACAAGATCTATGAAAGTGGCGCAACAATGAACTTGTAAATTGTATCTCAAGGGGCCAACAAGGTTTTGGACAAACATGTTTACCTTTTCTTTATTTGGTATCTCCACATGACAATGACTGGATAAACCTCACCATCTTTGGAAGAATGGAATGAATGTTTCGCCAATGTCCTCTTGAGTAGTCGTACATAAATTGGCAATGGTAATGTTGGTGTCGATGTTATAGGCATAGTTGTCTACAAATTTATCAACAAGTTCCTCCCATGACTTTATTCCTTTAGGAAAGGTAGCAAACCATTCAAGTGCGGGACCGTGAGACTTCTAGGGAAGAGTCTCATCAAATAGGTATGTTCATATGCAACATCCATGCAATTGGTTGTAAATTCTCATATGTGCTCAAGGGGATTAGTCTTGCCTTTATATTTGGAGAAGTTGGGTACCACATATCTTGGAGGGAACGAAATCATGTGTAAACTCATGTCAAATGGGTATGGACATAAGTCATATGATGTGTGGGTCTTTTTGTTGGACAATTTCATATTTTCCATTTTTTTTTGCAGGACAATGAGTTGAGCTATGAGTGCATCAATTATAGGGTTGTTTGTGGCATCACACATGTTGGTAATGGGTATGTTCTGATTTGAGACGTGTTGTTGTGGAATGTATGACACATTTTGGGTTGGAATTTGTTGGTATTAAGTGTTTTGCATAGGAATATGCTATTGTGTATGGATATGTGACGCATATGTAGGAATGTGTGATCCAACAGTGTTAGTTTGTATTTGTGAAATTTGCTGTCCTTGGATGTTTTGATGTCCAAATGAAGTCATGTGCTGTGTTACTTGGTTTCCTTGTCCAAATTGGTAGATGTGTCCATGTGGGATGTTTGTGTTTTGTCTTTGGTGAATATTGGTGTTGGTATTGATTTGTGACGAAGTATTAACATTTAGTTGAGGTCTTGGAATAGTAATTCATCTTTTATTTTGTCCAAAGGGGTTCGATGAGTTTGTTCCCATGGCATAAGTTGAGGACCCAAGTAAGAGGTGTGATGATGTCATTCCCATAGCACTAGATGAAGATCCAAATAAAAGGTTTGATGAATTTAACCCCATTGTATTGGTTGAAAACCCAATTGTGGCTCCAACAACTTGTGACAAAATTACTGATATTTGTGGGATTGATTGTGATATGGTATATGTTCCCACAATAGATGTTGGGTTGATTGTTTGAAGTGTTTTGAGTGGTAGTGCCAATGGAGGTAGCATTGATGGTGTTTGTGGCACTTTGTGTGGTGGCACCAATGAAGGTATTGTTTGCATTATGTTGTGGTGTTGATTGGGGTTGACTTGTTTGTGTAATATGATCAAGAGAAGCTTCTCTTAAGGTGTTAATATCGAACCCTCATGGAAACTTAGCCCCTTGGTGTAGAAGCATGGCTAGATACCTTTCATAAAATTAATTCTTCTACAAAAGAAGCCACTTTGGGGTTTTGGGTAGAAACTTCTAAGTCTTCCACGAATACTTGTTCATTTTCATCTCTACGTATAAATTGTTCAAAGGGGTTGTGTGATGAGGATGTCATGTTCATGTCACTGAAAGGGTTGATGAAAGATGCCCCCATGCCCATGTTTAATTTCATGTCATTAGAAAAGTTGTAGGAGTTGTTTCCTCGTCAAGAAGGGTCCATTTGTCTTCTTTTCCTTCAGAGCCTAGTCTCAATCATATAAGGATTTGCTCAAATGAGGGAGTATGAAAGATGACCAAATCTATAAATGGGAATGATATGACACTATGTTTTTGTATTTTGAAATAGGGAATTTGTAATAATGACAATGTTGTCTAAAGGGGATGTCAAATGTAAAGTGATAATGAGGACTAAAATGAATGGTATGACACTATGTTTTTGGATTTTTGGAATAAGGGATTCAATCAAATGCAAAGTAATAATGAGGGCTAAAATGAATGGTGGGAGACTAAAATGTTTTAAAGTATGACAATGCAAAGGTCTAAGGTGCAATCAATTTTGGTAGACTTTTAGGAAAGGTTTACTAACCACTCAAAGCTTGGTCAATGTCTCAATTTGGATTATCAAAGGACTTTTTGTAGGACTAAGTGACAAAGTGACAAGGTGAGGTTTCCACACTAGACTTATGAGTTGGAAATATCTCACAAAAGGACAAAGACTAAAGGATTGATTTTGAATTAGTCCAATGATAATCTACTTTTGAAGGAAAAGGTTTCACAAAGTATGACAAGTTTTCCTATTCTAAAACCTACAAAAATGAGGACTTAAGAGCTTGCTTATGCTAGAAATGATGATGGATCCTAAAATGCAACTAAAAATTTGCAAAGGTGGACCTATGGTAAAACTAAATGCAAGTTAGAAGATGCAAGAAAAAAGATGATGTGAGCAATTCCCTTTTCTGGTTTTGAACAGAGGCCACTAGAAAAAGATGTTTAGCAATAGATTGAAAATGTTTGGTCTCGGGTTTGGACAGTGACAGTGATTTTCCCCAATGAAAGGAAAATGTGTCATTTTAGGTAATAAATATGTCATATTGTGTCAAATGTGTTTCAATTTCGGTAGATGCGTGGTTTCAGATATCAGATGCGGTTCAAAATTTTGAATGCGCTGCACAACATATCAAATGCATTGCAGGACAATCATATGTGTGGTTTTAGATTATAGATGTGGTTCAAAAATTCAAATATTTTTTTTCTGTGTAGCAAGTGTGTTTCAATACAGGAAGATGCATTTTTCTATTTGTGAAATGCAGTTTACCAGGTCAGATGCGTTGCACAGAGTCTTAGATGCGTTGCACAGAGTCTAAAGTTTGGTTTCCTTGCAATTTTTGGCAGATTCTTGAGATTGTTTTAGTTTGAATGTGTTTTTTCTAGATTTGTGAAGGATGTTTATGTGTTCATTGATTCAAAAAACACTTGGAAAACACATGGTTTTTTCTTTGAATGTTGAAAAACAAGCACAATGAAGACAAGCACAACCCTATGGATGGCCAGGACTATATCCATTGGATTCCCACTTGGATTTCTCCATTCGTACTTATTCTTAGTGAGTGACTTAGAAGCTTGGCCACACTGGCTCCGCTCCATGACACTCACTTCTCTGGGTCAACCAAGCTTCGAGCCCTCATAAATCTCCCATGATAGGCTCTTCACCTCTACTAAGAACTATGAGAATGTGGGATGGCTTGGCAACAACCATTGTTGCACCAACAAATATAAAGGGTTTTTGGCAACTACACAAAAGGTTTTTAGTTCAGGCACCTGTTTAGGTGGCTATGAATGAGGCAAGATAAACTTGTCTACATAAAAAATCTGCACCTGTAATCCTAAGTTTTCCATTAGGATTCACATTTGTATACCGGTTAGGAGTAGCTTGGCTAAAAAGCTTCGTTGCCGATTTGAGTCGCCTTGGGGTGAGTACTTTTTCCCACTAAGGAAGGCCCAATTCTTAGAGTCAATAACAATTTCTCTTGCACCCAGGATCACACAAGTGCGTAAGGGGAGAAGATACTTTTATTATTGAATCGGGGTTACACAAATTTAAAAAACTTGTTTATTTTAATGCCCAAATTGAAATGTGGGGGTGGTAAAGTAACAACCTCTAAGTGTTTTTGTTTCTTAGGATCACACAAGGTGTAAGAGAATTGCATACACACTTAAAAAGCTATCACTACACTACAAGACACACAAAACACTTGTTCATTTTAAACCCAACTTAATGTGAGACTAACAATGTTCATTTTAAGCCAATGCTATGAAGATGCATGTAAATTTTAGCCTTGATGAGTTTTAATGCACTTTGTGTTCATTTGAAACCCATGAGTGAATGCACATGTTCATTTTAAGCCATGAAATGCGAATGCAAGTTGTTTGTAATTGTTTGTTTGTTTGCTTTTAGGATTGTACAAGAGTTATAAAAATCAACAAACAAAGGTTAGCAAATCCATTCCAGCTTGCCACATGCTGCAAACAACATATTAGTAACCCAAAAAGCCTTAATCTACTAAACTGAAGAGTGAAATATGAAAAATGCTGTCAAAAAATGAAAGAAAATTTTATTAGGTAGATGCGTTGTTTTGCAGAGTGAATGCATTGCAACACTGACAACAAAAATCTACTAGGCAGATGTGTCATTATGCAGAGCGAATGCGTTGCAACAACGAATGCGTCGGTCGGGTCTGCAGATGCGTTTCGAGAAATCAAATGCATCATTCTGTCTGTTAGATGCGGATCAGTATTTCAGATGCATTGTTCCCAAAAGTGAATGTGTTGTGACACATCAAATGCGGCTCAAAAAGTTGCACTTGCGACATTTCATACCTGTACCTGCAAAAAAAGCCAAAAAGTTGTACACAAATCTACAAAAAAGAGTGTTTTGGCATTGGTTTCACCAATGTAACTAAGGAAAAAAGTTAGGTTAGCATGAAATAAGATGCATAATCAAAACCCTAGCTAAACAATGAAGTATAAAGGAGGAAAATGCACAAAAGAAAGGAAATATTTCACCAAAAGTCTTCAAGCCCTCAATGATTGATCTTCATTGCCCTTCTCCATTTGCTACAAAATTATGTTTGCCCTTAGATTTTGATGAGCAACTATTGACCTATGACAAACCCTAAGAAAATATTGAAGGATTCTATTCTAAAGTTGCAAATGTACTTAACAATTGCAAGTATGCAAGTATGAAGCAAACCTAAAGTCTGAAGCATGAAATCATAAAGTCAAGAGATGTCCAAATGAGGTGAAAATTGCCTTTTTTTATAGAAAAGCCAATTTTGGATGAATGGCCAAGATTGAAAGTTGAGAGATGCCCTAAGATCAAAGGTTGAAATTAAATGTGACAACCAACAATTAGGGTTAGGGAAACATTAAGGTAAAATTTGAAATGAAGGGATGATATTTGATTTTAGAAAAATCAAATCAATGGTCAATAATGCATGTGATAAGAAGATATTGGAAAGGAAAAAAGAGGCTACTGGAGAATCAAATAATAATTTAAAATTATTTGATTTTAAAGGCTAAGTTGACCTTTTGAAAATTTAAAAATTAATTTAATTCAAAAGTGGTGGGGTTATGTGACAATAAATAATTATTTTAAATTATTTACTTGGTGGGAAAATAGAAAGTGGACAATTTTAATAAATGCCTTTATTTAAAATTAGGAAAAAGCCAAAGTGGATAATAATTAAATAAATTATAGAAATTTATTTAATTATAAGAAGACATAAGAAATTACTGACGTATTTAAATAAATAAATAAAGTTTATTTATTGAAATAATCAGGGGGAAATAGTGGATAAATAATAATTAAATACATTTAAGAAATTTATTTAATTATAGAGGGACATAGGAAATTAGTGACGTATTTAAATAAAATAAATATAATTTATTTATTTAAATAACCAAGAGGAATAAAAGATATGAATTAATTAAATAATTGGGAATTATTTAATTAATAGTTGAATTTGGACTATAGGACATAATTTAAATATTTTAATTATGTTGAGAAGAAATATGGAGAAAATAAAGTTTGTAGGCCTAGGTCAATTTTATGTGTCTACAACATCTACTAATTTAAATGATAGGGAATTTATACTAATCCATGGACCCTAATTATTCAAATAATGTTGAGGCACATATTACCACAATACATGAATATAAATTATGAATGTTTTTCATGTTTATTCTAATTATGATACATTAAATGTATATTCTTTTGTGAAAGAAATTGTTCTACTAATACTAAATCTTCTTCTTTTCCTCTCACTTCTTTGATTATAATTTCCAACAAGAAGACACCATAAAATAATCATTTTTTGCCATTGCATATCTCAGGAGAAATGTACATGACCATAATATTGGTGAAATTCTTGTTGATGCTACATACCAATGTAACATATGCACAAAGGAGTTATTTCTTCATAAACATATGAAGGAGTTATTTATTCATAAACATCTAAATCCGAAATCTTATGTTCTTCTAGAAGTCTCTCTAAAGATGAATAATAAATTATTGATTAATAATTTGGGTTGATTTATCTTATCACTTAAAGTTGAACCTAAGAAAGCACAAATATAATACCATGATATTCCTTCTTTGAATTGTTATCTTATCTCTTAAACTTGGACCTAAGGAAGCACAAATCTAATACCATTTTATTTCGTCTTTGGATAGATTTTTTTATACTACTTAATAGACCATGGCCAAAACAGTTTAAATTAATAACTTTTATTATACATCAATGCATAAAATAGTTGAAATACATTTTCATGAGATGTATCAAAAGGGATTATTTTCAAAAACTATTGGGAAAATGTGTCTCAACCTTATGTTCATATTGTTTGTTTTAATATATTTTTTATGAATTCACTATTTCATCTTCAAGTTATTTTGTATTCTTGTGGGAGAGTTGGCATCCCACTTGGAGATAATATGAAATTTATCTTTAGTGGCATTTTTCCCTCACTTGAGGAGGTATGCATTCCACTTTGATTTGGTATGGTTTGGACATGTGTTAGCATCTGTATACAAATTCATCATGGAGTTACATATGATAAATTATATGATATGTAAGAGCATACATTAAGAGGGAGGTTACATAATATATTTTACCAACATTATGACAAGTATAGAAACTTTTTATGGAGCATCTTTGAGTAGTTTGAATGAAGAAAAATTGGGGCACCAAAGTTTGGGTGGTCAAATATGACAAGTATGATAGTTAGAAGATGTGCCAAGAATATGTACTAAAATAGTTAGGAGAGCCAAGACCAAGAAGATGACATTGGAGTTTGTACCCAAGTTTGCATGTCATAATTCTCATGGTTTTGTTGATGGTTTTCGTAAACCATTGTGATTTCCAATTGGAAACAATTCTCTTACCTATTTATTTGGCACTTGGAGTTGCAGTTTATATGGTTTATTTGTAGGTATCATTATGTTATCAAATTTACTCTAAAAATATTTGTATGTTGGTAGTACTCCTATGAAAGCTTGCTTTTCAAGTGTATTATAATTCATTGGTTTATTGGATAATACATTGGACTACTTTGGAGTGTGGGATTTTTATCCCAAAATGGTTTTCCCCATATACACCTTTTACTATGGTATATTATTTATTTTATGTTTATACATGTTTCTACTTTCTATAGTTGTAAAGATTAAAATTTGCACATTAGTTTCCTAATTATATTGGTGTAGAAAGAATTTCCATGCACCTTGCCTCCTTTAAATTGCTATCTTAACTTGATCAACTTTGAACCTCGTTGTTGGGTAGAGGTTTTTGTACCAATCTTCGATTGAGTGGAAGCTTTTGCAAGGATTTTTTTTTATCTTATTGTAGGATTTTTTAAGTAATGGGTTGTTGCAACTATTTGTTTGATGATTTAGGGGATTTACAATGTGATGAATTGGCACAATATTGTACAAGTTTCATACGCTTATTGGGCCTTAAGGAGGCATCATTTTCCCATTTATGTAACTTTATTTTGAAAAATGGGAGATAGCTAAATTAATTTTGTAGAATAATTTTGTGTCTCTTGTATTCTAAGTTAGTGATAGGATCTATTAATTCTACAATTCATATTTCATTTTTTCATGTGCTTGAATGTATTGCAAATCTTAAGAAATTACATTCATGCACACATCTATTCACATCATGGTTGTCTCCATGTTTAAATAATATATTTTAGGCAATAAATACTTATCTTTGACACTAAAGTTGCTATCATGATAATTTTATGTGATTATTTTGTCCTTATAGGGATTCCAAAACTATCTCAAAACATATTTGAGAAATATTTTCACTACAATATATGAAATACTTGTGTTCATTTATGGATTGGTCCAGTAGACTTGGTTATGGATATTTCTCATAGATTCAAGAATGTGTTTGAAAGAATATATAGCTATAGCTTATTGGATTTCAAGTGCATACCTTGTTCCCTATATTAATATTGATTCATATTATGATAGTAGACTTAAGATTTACAAATATAATTGTATTTGATTTGTCAGTCACAAGATCAATACACTAGTTTTTGATTTCTAGTTCTTTCACCATATTAAAATTAATTCAAACAATTCATCTCTTTCATAATATTTAATCCCAATTTTCCTACAATATTATATAACCCATAACTTTTGAATCTTGCAATATCTTATGAGAACTAATGTTGAAATCATTCTTAGAGGGTTGTGTGTTGATTCTAAATACTAGCCATTTATTTAAAATTATCTTGAACTACAAGAAGATTGGTGAGTGCCAAATTTACTAAAGATTGTGCAGTACGAAATATACCCAAGAACAAACAAAAATATGACCCTAATAAATATGTAAATAATGATAATAAAAAAATCCCCATATCTATATTTAGGGTCTTGTAAATGGAAGGAAATAGATACAATAGATATCCTCATAGTTTCCAAATCCAATGAGGATAAATATTGGATAAAAATCCAAACAATAAGGGGATGAACTTTAATTTTTAATATGAGACGATAAGGAAAAAGTGGAATACCACAAAAGAAGGAGAATATATGTTAATTCATTATCCTATCTTACCTAAGTGATAAAAATAAATTATCTAAGTAAACTTAATATAATAGGTGCAATAATTAATTACACCAATGCCCCCTAAGTGTAATGAGGTAATAAATAAATGGACATGGTAACAAAAGACATGTTAGGTACCCATGTACAATTTGAAATAAATCCAATGTACAAAGAGAGTGTACCCACAAAAGTAGGAAAAAAATATAGAGCAAAACTCCATCCCACTTTGGTATAAAAAGGATAATAATATACCATCCCAAAAAGTGACAGCATCCCAAAATACTTGCAAGACAATGCCCATGTGCACACCTTCATATAAAAGATAGAAAAAGCTAGTAAAAAATGTTGCATGGTGAATGTTGTAATATGCCCCTTTGTAAAAAAATGATGCATCTTCATTTTGGAAGAAAGAAACCCTAAAATTTTAGAATCTTGAATTCTCACTCAAATGGTGGAGTGTAGAAAGGAATCAAGATGCATGGTTCTAGAAATTATCATGTGACTTGATGGTGATGAATTATGACTATGCCACACAATATTTGAGAAGAGTGACCACAAAAGTGTGATATTTGAATCAATATGAATCAAGATAGTAGCATGATATGGTGAAGAGAGAATACAAGGATGTGGAATAGAAGATGTCTATGTATGAGATATCATTAGAGAGGAAAAATATGTCCTCAATGCTATTGTCAAGATCAAGAATATGAGATTCTAGAAATAAATGTTGCATATTTGATAAGAAGTTATCCCAATAAGTAAGAAGATAATGTAGAACTATTGAAGATAACTTGTAGTAGAATGTGAATAAGCTAGGATATTTGCCAATGTAGTAGGTGGAGATGGTAGAAAAAAAATATTGCTAGAGGTATAGGAGGAGGAAGAGCAATAGGAAAGGACTTTAAACAACATCAAAATGTTTGAGAATTTCCCAATAAGTAAGTTCCTTGTCAATATCATCATCATATAAAGGATTCTTATAATTATGAATGGGAAAATGTATTTCCACAACGGGATCATGTGGGAATGGAGGTTCATCAATATCTTCATACACCTCCCAAAGTGTGGTCCAAAGAGTGAGAAGGTACTCAATATTTGATAAAGCTAGTAATGTGTGATCTCCAACACTAAGATTAATTAATCCTAAGAAATGATGATTTTTATTTCCCTATGTAGATTTCTACCAATGGGTACTTGGTCCAAGAATAAGCCCATATAGATGTGCTAAGAGATGAATATATTGGTAGTGCTTTAGGATACCATATCATAAAGAATTGTAGTTTCCTTTTTCTTAGGTGATGATTGAGGGATGATCTTTAATGCCTGTTAGTGATATAGATTGAATAAACCAACTTAAAAAAATTAAACTTTAAGTGAGTTGATTTTCCTATATGTAATCCCCTCAAGACTAGTACATTAAATGACACTTTATAAACTGAGTGCATGTGTATTAATAAGCCTTATAAATTACTCAAATTTGACACCCTTATTTTTTTTTTAATAAAAGAGGGTAAAAACTTTATTGAATTAGAACAATATTACAAAGTCAGATGAAAGAAGACACAAGGGGCCCAACAAAACAAGAATTAATTCACACCCAAGAAGCATCTCATATCCTCCGCAACCCACTCCTCAAGAACAGGGGCCATGTCATTAGGAAGATTGCCCCAACCATCCACATACCAAGAATCAGTCCTCTCCGACGCCCATCTAGCCAATCCATCAGCCACCCTATTCCACTCTCGCGGAATATGGTGGAAAACAATGGACTCCAGAGAAGAGCACATAGAAATAATCTGCTTGACAACCACAACAAGCTGCCAATTCATATCCTCCAACTATCGCTTATGCAACATATCAATAACCACCTGAGAATCAGACTCACAAACAATCTTCCGCCACCCAAGGCCAACCACATGCTCAATCGCCATAAGGATAGCACTAGCCTCCATAAGATTATTGGAATGCAAACCACGATACATGGAAAAGAAAAACATCACCACTCCAAGCTGTCTCTACCAATACCACCAACTTCGGCATGCCCAGGATTACCCCTAGATGACCCATCTATATTGATTTTTAGCTCCCCAAGAGCAGGTGGACACCAGGAGCCATCACGAGCCACCCTCTCACGCCCACGCCTACGATGCACATTGCCTAAATTTCTCTTATCCCCAGCAACAAGACCCAGAGAATTAACAACACCCAAGTCCCCAGGATCAACTGGCACAAACAAATCACACTTTGCATACAAAGTCTCCTGCAGAGCCCCAAGAATCTACCTCCAAAGTTGCTCCAAGACCAATTTTTTATCCAAGAAAATCTGTCTGTTGCGCTCCAACCAAAGATGCCAAACAATCAAACTAGGGCCAATGCTCCAAGCAATTTTAAGAAAAGAGGTTTTGGCAGGAGATGATCCCTGTCTCCTCCAAAAATCATCCAAGGCAGAGACATGGCAACACGGTAAGCTCCAGAAATTCCACCAGTGATGCCAGATATCCTTAGCAAAGGAACACTAAAAAAAGAGATGAGAGAAGAATTCTTCATGCTGACCACACAAAACACACATGGAAGGGTCCTAGAACCCCCGTTTCCAAAGATTGTCCCAAGTAAGGCACTTACCTTGGACAACAAGCCAAGAGAAAAAATTACACTTAGGCCAAGAAAATTTATTCCAAACATGCTTCCACCAAGGAACCTCAGAGCTCCCAAAGGCCTGTTTATCCAAAACCTAATAACCAGAGGCAACCAAAAATTTACCCCGCAAATCTGGACCCCAAGCAAGTACATCCCTTTCAAGAAGAGAGTTGCAGGTGCGATCTAAAATAATTTTAGCAAGCATTTGACGATCCTCCAAAACCCCCCCAAGAGGCCAATCCTGAGGGTCCTTCCACCTGGATATAGTAATCTGACTCAAATAATGTTGAGATTTGAAGTCGGCCACATGACACCAACCCCCCTCCTCAAAAATCTGGCACAAGTCCTAAAGGTGGGGATGAGAAGACAAAATAGGGGGATGACCATCCCAAGAGTCATGCCAGAAGAGAGCTTCCCGACCCCATTACAAATCCAAAAAAGGCCCTGTTTCACAAGCTTGGCACCCCGTTTGAGGGCACCCTAGATCATAGAACCTTTCCCCTCCAGACTGAATCTTACAACCTCCATGCTTTCCACCGCACCCAAATATTTGAGGGTAAGAATTTTAGCCCACCACATATGTTGTTGTGAACACCAACGCCAATATAGCTTAGCAGCCAAGGTCTGCCCATTCAAATCAGTTTGTCGTAGACCAAGACCCCCTTCATGCTTCAGCCTACAAACAACATCCCATTTCACCAAGCTCCACTTTCTATGAAGAAGGTTGCTAGACCATAGAAACTGACGAGACAGTCTCTCAAAATCTTGAATAAAACTTGATGGAGTAGAAAGAACAAAGCACTTATAAAGAGGGAGAGCCTGGATCACAGACTTAAGAAGGGTCACTCTTCCAGCTGAAGAAATCCACCTGCAAGTCCAATGGCTGACCAAACTTTGAAACTTGTCAAGGGTCTCTTGCCAAAACCTTTTTGGGAGAGAATGAATGGCAAGAGGGATTCCAAGATAGAGAAAAGGAAGTGAACCAATCTGGAAACGAAGAATACCTGCTAATCTCCTTTGGATACCCTTAGGAGTATGAAAGAAGTAAATGAGAGACTTCCCCTCATTAATGCACTTCCCAGAGGCCGCCAAGTAGCTGTCCAAAATATTGTGCTAGTTCAAAGCCTCCTCAACCCTTGCCCTACCCATCAAGGCAGTATCATCAACAAACTGAAGATAAGTCTAAGGGGGAATATCATTTCCCCAATTCCAACCTTGAATCAAGCCACTTGCAACCTGAGCACGAATAAGCCTTCCCAATCCCTCCGCAAGTAGGATGAATAAGTAGGGCGACAAAGGATCTCCTTGTCTGAGGCCTCTAGAAGCACCAAACAACTTAGTGGGCTCACCATTGAGAAGCACTGAGAAAGAGGAAGAAGTAACACAACTCCTAACCCATTCAATCCAATCACTAGCAAAGCCAAAAGCTCCAAGAATCTTGAATAGAAAGCTCCATTTAACGCGATCATACGCTTTTGCCATGTCCAACTTGATAAACATAGATTTTTCTTTTGAGGATTCCATAGAATGGATGGTCTCAGCTGCAATCACAACACCATCCATGATCTGTCTGCCAGCAACAAAACCCCCCTGCTCCTCAGATATTAACCCACCAAGCCAAGGTTTCAGCCTTTCAGCAATCAACTTAGTAATAATCTTATAAACAACATTACATAATGCAATAGGCCGAAAAAGATCCAAAGAATTAGCCCCCTCCTTCTTTGGAATGAGAGCTAAAAAAGTTGCATTCAGAGACTTCAACATTTGTTTATTCATGAAAGATTCCTTAACAACCTCTAAGAGGTCCAACTTAACCACCTCCCAAAACTCCTGAAAGAATTCAACAGGGAATCCATCAGGCCCCGGAGCTTTACCTTTCTTCATCTGGAACACAACGTTCTCAAGCTCCAACAAGGTAATAGGAGAAAGCAATGATTCATTCATTTCATTAGACACTAGCTGCGGGATACAATTCAAAATCCTTGTTTCAGCCTCCTCAGCTGGAGGCGAATCTTCAGAAAATAATGAAGAGAAATACCGAATGCATTCCGCAGAGATAGAAGCAGAAGAGGACAAAATTTCCCCATTAGACAACACAAGAGAAGAAATAACATTACCTTGCCTCCGGTCTTTAACTGAGTTGTGAAAAAAAGAAGTATTCCTATCACCAGCCTGGAGCCATTCAATACGAGACTTTTGTTTCCAAAAAATTTCTTCTCTTAACTCCCATTCCTCTACCTCTTTTGTTGCAGCAATCTCTGACAAACTCAACTCTTTTGTTAGGCCTTGATCACGAATCTGCCTGGTGATTAAGTCCAAGTTATCCTGAGCCTTCTGTTTTCCATGAAACAAATTACCAAAATGTTGCCTATTCCATCTTTTCAACTTGTATTTGACGTACTGTAACCTCTTTGAGAATGAATACATAGCAGTGCCATAAGTTGGCTTCCCAAGATCCCACCAGCCATAAATCATATCATGAAGAGACTCATCTCAGAGCCACATGAGTTGGAACTTAAAGTCTATTTAACACATCGTTGAGGCACAACAACCATAAGCTTAATAGGCCAATGGTCGGAGCCACGACAATCCAATATTTCAGAACTAATCATCCACCTATCCCCCATCCAAAAACTAGACACCAAAAATCTATCTAATCTTTCAGAAATAGCAGCATCTCCAGTTCTCCTATTATTCCATGTGAAGACTCCATTATTTGGTTTGACATCAACTAACCTTAAAAGAGCCATATTATCCTGCAAGAGCCTAGAGGAAGGCTCCAAATGAGCACTACCTCCTCTCTTCTCTTCTAAAGAAATGATAGTATTAAAATCACAAGCTAGGATCCAAGGCAGGTAAGGATCCAAAGACCTCACATGTCTAACATGATCCCACAGTTGTGCTTTACCTTGGAAATCAGTCAGAGCATAAATATTAGAGAAAATAACTTTCTCCCCTGACTTTAAATGAGAAGCAACACAAGAAATCGAACTCTTACAGGAGATCCACCAAAAAGGACTAACCTTTTGGGGATCCTAGAAACAAGCCACTCCACCAAAATTACCAGAAGCACCCACACATTGACATTGGCCACGAACCCAAATCTTAGGAGCCACACTTAACAAACTATCCACTAATAACTTAGTTTCCTATAAGAAAATCACATCCAGAGAATGAATGCGAATCAAATCTCGAATAGCCTTTTGTCGAGGGATGCTATTCATACCCCTCACATTCCAAGAAAGAACTATCATCGTTGGGGTTGGGAAAAGTGAGCATCAATAGTCTTCACCGAACCAGCCTCAACCAATGTCTCTCCAGCAAGCTTCACCTTTTCTTGGTCCTTTTTGTGACCAACCTTAACTGATTTCTCCGGAATCCCTTTTTTAAAATATTTTTGCTGCACACCCAGAATAGAGGAAGAAGGTTTAAGCTTACCTAAATTAGGGCTATCCTGAGCCTCCGAGTAGACCTTACCCGCACCAAAGGGGCCACCAGAATCACCAACCACCCCATCCCCCTCACCCATAGCTAGGGCGGAAGGAGCTAGACCAAACACCATTTGAGGATCCTGGGCACCAAGTTGATCCACACTAGGGACCACCAAAGGCTGTACCTCAACCGACTCCTTAGAACCAGAGCCATCCACCATTTGCATGTCAGTTGTAAACCCTTCCTCCTGAACTAACCCATCCAAAGCCTCAAATCTCTTGAAAGTTTCCCCTTCCTGTCTGTCTTGAAAAGGCCTCTTTTGGCCTCGTCCTCGATTGCGAGGTTTAACAGGAACAAAACCTTCTTTGTCCATGGCCAAGCCCTGCGCTGGATCCTTACCCTTTTCCACCCTCGTATTAGATTGGGTATCTGCATTAATTTTACCTCCTATACTAAAAGCCTGAGGACACTTCCACAGCATATGTCCATATTCATGACATAACCGACACCGAAAAGGCAACATTTCATAATCCAATGGCTGGGTCCAGGAATTAGAGCCAACAGTCAAATCAATAGAATCAGGCAGAGGCTGACTTAGATCAATCTCAACACAAACCCTCGCATAAGTAAAGATTCTCTTATCCAAAGTATGTTGAGAAGGACCAATAGGCTTACCCAACAATAAAGCAATCGATTGTAAAATATCAGTTCTCCAACATTCAAGTGGCAGTCGAGGAAGGCGGACCCAAACCGGGACCCTCGAAGGAAACTCTTTTGCCGAATTAAAGCCTGCATGCCATGGTTTTATGAAAAGACCTACTTGGTTATAAAAATAAGGCCCCCCTTCAAATGCCTTATTTCAATCTAAAATGCACGAGAAGTCTGCCAGAAAGAAATTGTTTGCAGCCAACAAAACATCAAAGTCACTCTCCAGAGACCATGTCTTGCGGATCCAAGTGTCCAAGAAAGAAAGAGAAACCCTCATCCCCATAAACTTACAAATCAAAACATGTTTGTTGTAGTAATCCAGATCTTCGGCTACTGCCTCCGATTGAATCACCAACACAGGACAAACTTGCACCCTCTCCAAGCATCCATTTACCTTATGCATTTTAAAGTTATTCAATTTTGTCCTACCCTCTCCAAATGAAGGCCCATCACCAGCCTCCGTCATAGCATTATCTCCCCTCACCTCACCAGTCGATGCATTCAATGCCATTGAAACCACCCACCAAAAGCACCAAACAAAAACCCCAAACCAAAACCAGCCCACCACAATTTACATGCAAGAGAAAATAACCTCAAGGAACACCACCCAGCACAGGGAAACAAATAGAGCTCCACCCAGCCAGCAAATGAGAAGGAGATTGCAGATAAAGAGCCACCCCCGTGTCCGTACCACACTCCCAACAGCCAACACCAAGAAAATCTGGAAGGAAACCAGCGCTCAGGAAAAAGAAAGCAGAAAACGGCCACCCTTGGCCTCAACCCGCACCACACCAAAACCCGTCCCCCACACACATACGCCAGGAACATGAACCAAAGGAGGCTAGGGCACGGGTGCCCTAGCGCGCTCACTGCAGGCTCCCGAAAATGCCATCCTCTTTAGTGTCCAAACTCATATCGACACCCTTATTTATTATTGTATGTAAAACTTTATAATTTAGTGTGATTACAAGATGTGTTATGTTTTTCAAAGTTTTACTTACAATGTTTGATAGACATAAAAAAGTTTAAACTATAATCAAATTATACAAAAATAAATAATAGACTACACCACTATGTAGTGCAAAAAAAAATATTCACTTAAAAAAATAGGATCAAATATGAATTATTTTGTAGAAGTTAGCTTTAAAGATAAAAAAAATATGAATGCATAATAAAATCTAAAAGAAAATTTATTTATAAAAAATAAGCATTATGAGTAAAAACTAATCATATATCATTGCAAAGAGCATAATTTTTTTCCCCATTTCAAAAATAATTGGAGCTCACAAAAAGGTGTCTATATGGCCGAAAAAGGCCTCCCAAAGTTAAGTGAAAATACAAATGGGAGAGGGGGTCTAAGGCTTGGTGGCAAGTGGGTAGCACTTGGGTGGTGGACTAGTGATACCTTTGACAAATGTGATGATTGGATGGTAACTGAATGATTGGGTGGTGGTGCCATGGCTAAGAAATGGAGGACATCCTTGCTAATGGTGGGTGGTCAATGAACATTGGAGAGATGAAACATTTTTGTTCTATGGTCATGGGAGTTCCAAGATATTCATGTTAAAAAAGAACGATTACTAGATGACTTGGCACCAAAACACTTTAGAGTTACTTGTCAAAAATCATTGGTTAATAGGGTTTTTTAGTTACCGTTAATGGTCACTAAAACCAAAGGGGGTAGGTGGGCCCCAACCTTTACAACTTTATGCCCATAGAGGTTGCTAGGGTATGGGATACCCTACATGCTCTATCCTCTAAGTAGTATTTTAAGCAATTTATAGAAATAATTTTTAAAAAAACTTTTAATTAACAAAAAATATTTATATTTTTTTAAATAGATATTTTTAAATATGAATAAAATTTATTTTTTCTTATAATTATAATTCATAGGGATTTCATATGGTTTCCTTGATAAATTTGTTTTTCATCTCATTCAAATTGCTTTGATTTCAATGAATTGATAATCAATTCTTATGTTTAGACACCCTGTGAACATGAGGACACTATCTTTTTAACCCAAAATTGTCTCAAATGTGTGTTATCTTCAAAAATAAAATCAAAATCTATAAAAAATATGGTTTGACGAGGATAAACCAAAAGTTTGTTTCTTTCCAAAGGTCTCCTATAATATGTGATATAAAAATCATCCAATTTACAAGATTATGAACCTAGGTGAAAAATAAAATACAATATTCTAATTAGAATTAATTGGTCAACACTTGAATTGACCTACTCTATAGCACATTGGATTTAATAAATATGTAATACTAATTCTACCTAAGAGCAAACAATGATAATATAAATATTCTAATATTTATAGTTAGGGTCTTGTAAATAGAAAAAAAGTGATATAATATATATAGCCTCATAGTTTCTAAATTTGATGAGGATGAGGATAAGGTAGAAATCCAAAAATAAAAGGATGACCTTTAAGTTTCTAAATCGAAGAGGATAAAGAAAAGTATAATTCGATAAAAAAGATAAATATGCAACTTATTATTCTATCCCAAGTAATAAAAATAAATCACCTAAGTAAACTTAATATAATAGGTGCAATAATTAATTACATCAATGACAAAAAGAAATTTTATTGATATTCTTGGTTATACACGTTATTTTTCTTATTTTCTTGGTCTTTAAGCCCAGAGACTTTTACAATGAAAGCACAGGATGCTTGGTGACAGTTATATATATTATAAAAGAAATAAAAGAAATGTAATTGACATGCATATAAAAGAATGTAACCGATATGCAAATAAAAGAAATGTAACTGGCATGCAAATTCATTTTCTATATATACTAGAATATCTCTCGACTTTTTTATAAATATTATTAATAAATAATATATATATACTAGTATTATTAGTAAGATAGTGTAGTGCTTGTTTAGTGTCAAAACCCTTAAAAAAATCCAATACATAAATTATGCTTCATCTAAATGATTAATTGTGTCAAATTTTCTCTTTATTTATCTTGTTTAAGTTTCTAAGAATACCCTACTAGATTTTATAGATCCCAAAGTGTAGAAGAGCCGCCCCTTATTGTTTATTGGTCCTTAACTACATGTAGTCTAATTATATATTTGTCTTATTTGAGATTCAAATGAATATTATAAAAAGGTCTTAAAAGTTATAAGACTATCCAGTAGAGACAACAATCCAATAGAGACAATTATCCAACATCGAAACAAAGGTGTACAGAACAGCACACACAATTACAACATGTTGAATGTCTATATATCAGAAGTCTTAATTCCGAGTGGGTGACTTCATTCTTATTTGATATACAGCATTCACCTCATATTTCTTAAAACTGCTGCATTACATGTGCATGACACATCTTAAACTCTTGCCCGCCAACAGCAAATCAAATGCTGTGTTGATATCTGCCAGAGGCTTCTCATGAGTGATAAAAGGTTCCAAATTAATCTCCTGCAATGAAAACAGATACCCATTAAAAGAAATAATGACTGATCCCTGCTTTAACAAATTAAAATAATGAACTAAGGACTTGGGTAGACTTTGTACGTTGTTCATATATTTCTCCACAAGCTCAGGCAATTGTGTTTTCCCTTTGTATCGTCCCAATATTGCTCCTACAATTCTTCTCCCATAAAGCAAGTGCAATGGACTGAGAGATATCATGCGTGGACTAGGATCTAGCCCCACCAAAACTGTCAACCCCAACGTCTACAGTACAATTGCACAAAATTCATAATGAATTGCCTTAATAAAAAATAGTGCACACAGCATGTGGTATTTGTTCAATGTAGACTGATAAGAAAAGAAAGGATAGTGACAACCATTATTATGTAAACAGCATGTGGAAACAGACTGATAATAATTTGATCAGGAAAGAAAGTATATAGTACCTCATTAGTGGAAGCAAAGGCCTGGTGCAGAACATCAATGCTCCCAGCGCATTCGAAGCTGTAATCAACTCCTCCCTTTGTCATACCTCTTATTACCTGTCATTATTGTACCATGTTTTGTCACTTAGAGCAAAAGGACTGTAGATCTATTTAAAGAGATGCTGCACTTGCCTCATCAATGGGTTCCTCGTGATCTTTTGGATTAATGCAATCAGTAGCTCCTAGTACTTTAGCTGCAGTTACAGACCATGTCAAGTGCTATCAAGCAATGTATTCATTCATCGATGCACATGATTATAACGATAACGACACAACAGTTTTAAGGATTTAAGCTAAACCAATTTGCAGCATCCATAGATGTCTGTACACAATCCCATTTTTCTAAAATAATGTTTCACCTTGCAATGTTTATATCGTAATTGTTACCTTTCTCAAACTTGTCAGGGTTGATGTCTATAGCAATGATCCTGGATGCACCCTTCATTTTTGCACCTTGTACTGCCTACAAAACAGAAGTGGAAAAGAGTGCCTGAACTGGGTGCCCGTTAAGAAAGTTCCTTCTATGATGTCTGAAACGAAGACAACGATGCAATGCATTTTAAACAGTTTTGAAAACATAAATGAAGCTGGGTAGTCGATGAATAATGAACAATTACTAAGTTGAACGAGATATCGAAGAAGTTTTTATTGGAGTTATGAATCAGAGATTGAAAGGACTCCCAAATTCAAGAAAAAGCAGAGACAACATGAGACCTACAAACCAAAAAATTCTGAGAAACAAACAATCACTTACAACAAGAAACAGCCAAACCAATAATCAAGAAGGTTTGAACTCAAACCTTATTCTTTCTTAACTGAATTGTATATGAATTGTATAGAAGTTCAAAACCCAATCCACAGGTATATAATAAAAGCCAATATATTTTTTAAAATTATGATGTGAATGTGGTAGTAGATTTCTACCTTAAAAAACGTCACAATAAACTATGATCTAAAAGATGAGGCCAATGTTATTTCTACCCTTCACAAGCCAACTAGTCATTAACAATTATCAGGAAGAGATGAGGTGAATGTGACAGTAAATAGTATATTTATACCCTTTACAGTCATTATTAACAATTATCAGTTAAAAATGTGAAAGTAGATTTCTAGCTTTACAAGCCAACTAAAGTAGTTAACAAAATTTAGCAGTTAAAGATGAGGTGAATACAGTCTGAGGACAGATAGTGAATACCCAATCTACTAAGCTTGAAGAAAGAAGGGGTTACTTACTGCAAGTCCAATAGTTCCAAGGCCAAAAATAGCAACGGTTGATTCAGGTCCCACGTCAGTTACATTGCAGAGTCAGACAGATCCAATACCTGCAAATCCATATTATAGCATGTTAGTCTCAAATAAGAAATCTTCTTCACCATTACATAGAAAAACATCTCCTATAATACAATTGACACTTATCATCTTATTAAAAGAAGATTGGATATGTTGAGGATAAAAGGTGTGTCATAGAAACAATGCAAAATCCCCAATAAAATATAAATATTTAAAGAGTTATGCTGAGTTTGACTAGCTGTCAACTGCAAGATCAGTGGTACTCATATCATTAGCAAATTATACCATCACAAGTTTTATACCTGCTAGATGACCTCCCATCTACAAGGAACTCTATTTTATCCAAATCCTATAAGTTGGAAATGTTTCTTAAAATGAAAAAACTAAGCACTGTATAAACTGGGCTAATATTTGCTAAAATTGTCAAGCATGGAAAATATAAAATGAAAGCTAGTTTTATCTACCTGTGGCAACACCGCAGCCAAGCAAGCAGACCTTATCTAGAGGTGCATTGGGATTAATTTTGGTAACGCATGCATAGTCCACAACTGTATATTGGCTAAATGTGGATGTCATCATGAAATGGTTAACCGGCTTCCCACCAATAGAAAACCGTGTGTTCCCATCATTCACCATGACTGTTCTATAAAGATCAACTTTAAACTTTTCACACATATTTGTGTCATTGGATTTACAGTACACACAAACTCCACACTCTCCTGTGAATAGAGGAATCACATGATCTCCTGGCTTGAGATCTGTTACTCCTCCTCCCACGCTCTCTACTAAACTGTTAGAATCAATTATATAAACTGTTAGAATCAAGTTTTTTGATCGAAATGTTGATGTAAAATTTTTTACACCATCAAATCTAGAAATCATTGAAAAAAATCAATTATATAATATAGTATATGAAAAACTTGAAATTACATCTTCAATTGTATATATAATCTATAAGAAGTTATGTTTACCCGGCACCCTCGTGGCCAAATATGCGAGGAAACATGCTTTTATCCCCATGCATCCAGAATGTAACGTCAGTATGGCAGAGAGAAGTATGGGTGATTTTTATCCGGACTTCCATTTCCTTTGGAGGATGTACCTGCACTTCCTCTATAACCAGGGGCTCCTTGGGCCCCCATGCTACTGCAGCTGGAGATGGAGAACAAAATACAACAAGAAATGATCACAAAAGCCCATTTCCATATGATTCATACAACTTACTCTTAACATCGAAAAGTTAAAGCTTACCTTTGCAAGTGATAACTTTACCAGCAGTATCCATTGTCTCAAGCTTCAAGCTTAGAAAATCCAACGACAATGATGGTGTATGGCGACCTGCAACTATATTTAATAATTTTGAGTGGTGTATATTCTAACATCTAATTTAATGGATAAATTAGAATGTGATGTTTAGATAGAATGCTCATTAAGCTGATAGTTATCACAATAATCAGTGCATTTATCTTTGTACCAAAAACAGAAAGAAAAAAATCTTAAACGCTTCTGCTACGCGTGTATAAAGCCTTACATCTCTCTAATGCCTTACACCTCATTATCTCAATCGGTCGTTTGATAAGGTTTCAATAGTTTAAGAATATTTTCTCTAAAAATGCTCAAATAATCGTTGTACGGGACGGTGTGCATGCACTCCCAGCTCTCTGGAAGGGCTGGGCTTAAACAGCACACTAACTCCATTCCCATCCGTTTCACTGTTTGGGAGATCTTTAAAGGATTGATCTTAAAACTATATATTTTTAAAGATGAAGGTGCATTTGGGGATTAGATGATTTTCCATGAGTTGTAAAGTCAACGAAAAGTGATCTAAACCTAAGCATATGACTATTACACATTTTATAGAATCATTATGCTCAAGTCATTTGGGAAAGATAAAAAATATATCTAATATCTTTACTATTTTTCTTAAACTTGACCTTTGGTTTGTCCATATGAGTGTTCCATTCCTAGATGTTAAATCTAAGAGTGTATTCATGTAGACAAAGGAACTAAAATTAATTTGTGACTGAGTGACCCTTCTTATACCTCCCTATTTGTTATTTGAGGTCAATATTGTAGTAAAATATTCAATGACCGTATATAATTAATTTATGATGGGTTTTATGATGTAATAAATTATCTCTCATAGTTATCTCCTAAAGGTGGTGCAATTAAGTCCATATATGGTGAACACAAAAATATATAGTTTGGAGATAATGCTAGTTACTTGAAAGTGTTTCCAATTGGTCATTTGGTTTACCCTACCTATTTTCATAAAAAAATAAACCATTAGAGGAGCCTTTTTCTTTGATAGATGATGCATTCATTCATGATAATGATGTGATAGCTTATTTTCCTCTTTAGAATTGATTTATACTTTTGTAAAAGGACCATATCTAGTTTCTATATATCTAAGAAATGCTTTACTAAGTGCCTTTTCTATATAGTCATGCTCAAACTTTGGTTCGATGAAGGACTATTCAACCATGCAGACTAACATCAAAATACACACACAACACAAAGATCTCATAAATAAAAATGAATTCTTATTTATTTAAGCTTATATGATTATCACAATGATTACAACTTCTCACTTCTTTGTAATGAACTTGCTTACGTGCTAGGTTGTAGCAATTTTATTAAACTTATTATGACAATTCAAACATAGATTACACTAAAATATAGCCTCATAATTAGATACTAGTCTAATTACCTCCACTATGTTATATTAGTAAATTTCCCTTTGGATTGCACTCCACTTCATACTCATTGTTTTCACTCATAATCTTTATTTGAGATGACATAGTCTCACTATGCTTATGTTCTACCTCTCAACTTTTTCCCTTACCTCTTCACATACCTTTATTGATCCAAAATTCAATATATATAATGTCCACAAAGTTTTCTAATGATTGTGTTGGCCACAAGATGGAACAAATTCCAATACCACAATAACATGTGATCAACTATAAATAACAAAATTATAAATTTAAGTGGTTAAATGGTGGATAAACGTCCTCATGTTGTTGAACACGTTGTCAATGGTTCAAGAAATCCTTACATTTTTTTTTGTGTTGGTACAAACTCTAAATAACTTGCCACACATGAAAATAATCCTAATTGTTCACAACTATCCACTTGGTAGACACTCTTGTACCAATTTACAAATTTTCTCTCATCTAATTATTGTTAGACATTAATATCAAACTCAAAAATAACAAATCAAACTAATCCCAAAACTTTGAAAGCCTATTTCAAGTTATGATGAAATGTAATAACTTTCTTCATCACAAACTACTATCTACAAACTAATAGAGAAACAAATAACTAAACTAAACCACTTTTATAGAATTGTGCAAGATTACCACACTACCTAGGGATGTACTACATCATACACTTGGAGTTGATAAAAAATGAGCCTCATTTTTAATATAGGCTACCCCTACCTAGGAATTTCAACTTGCTACTTCATCTTCAAGTATACCTCAAGCAATCCACCCTATGTACTAAATTTTTTATTAGTATTTGACACTCGATTCTATCAATCATCTTCTATATTGATTTTATTTTTCCTATATTTCGTCACAATCTCCTCTATCCCTCACATATGTTAGACTCTTTTTTGGTTGCACATACTCTTATATTACATTCTTTACTATTGCATGTCCCTCAATAAAACTCCTTATCCTGTTACTTTTCTACCTTGTCCTTTGGTTGAGACATCTATCCTCACATTCCCTTATCTATGGTACTCCTTTTGCATTTGCAATGTGTTTTGGTGATCCAACAATACCACATATCCTTGGAATCAATGCATATCATTCTTGTCCAACACACACCCTTTTATTGCTCTACAATTATCCCTCACTTACCCTTAGGGGAATCAAATCATATATTTATACATCTTTCTATATGGTGTAGGTGTTATCCTTCTCATCATACATCTACACCATACATGACACACATCCATCAATTTGTAATGTTATATAGCACCTCATCATAATATACTCCTATGTTGAACCTCAACAAACACTTTTCTTCTATAGTATCTTATCTCACTACTACAACCATCCAATATTATATGAGTGTGAATACTTCATCCACGTTAGCCCAAAAATTTATACCATTTATATAGATACCATTTTATGGACATACTCACTACTCCTTGAACATAATCTCACTCTTCTTCCATTCTACATATTTTGTTCTTCCTTTACCTCTCTGCTTACCTTCATTCAGTCCAACCATATTAGTATATATAACATAAAAAAAATTCCAATTTGATCAATATTAGCCACAACATAGCACAAAGATTGATACCACATTTAACATGTCATCAACAAAAAATAATATACTTACAAATTCAAAGGGTTAAATAATGGAGAAAACTTTGTGTGGTTTTCAACACTTATCCTCAAGGGTTCAATAAATCCTTATCTTCTATTAGTCCAAACTTTAAATTACTTTCCATGCATGAAAATAATCCCAACTATACACATATGTCCACCCGATAGATGCTCTCAAACTAGTTTTCTATCTTTTTCTCATTAAATTCTTATCAAATTTTAATGACACTAAAAATAATAATTTAAACTATTCCAAAAACTATAAAATCTAATTTTAAGTTCCAATGAAATGTGGTATCTTTCTTCATCATGTACTACTAACTACTAACAAACAAACAAACAATTGAACTCAACTTAAAAAATCCACTTTTTCATAATGATTCAAGATTACCACATTACCTAGGAATGTTCTTGCATTAATTTTGTTAGGGGCATTGAGGCCCATAAATTCCAAGTTAATATTGTCATTTTAGTGGTGGGACTTCTTTTGCTAGTTTGATATTTGTTATCAAAATTTAGTGTAGATTGAGAGCTAGAATTGATCTCTTCAATTGTGACTTCTTTCGCTAGTTTGATATTTGTTATCAAAATTTAGTGTAGATTGAGATCTAGAATTGATCTCTTCAATTGTGACTTCTTGAAGTATCTTACAACCCATTCTTATTTTGGGGTTGTAGTTAACTTTGGATTTTTGTGTCTCCTATTATGGTATTGATAAAAATACATTGAGACCAATATTTTGGCTTCCTCATCTTGTACCTTTAGGTCTTCCTCATATGCTTCTAAGCCATTGGACTTGCATTCTAATGATCTGATTTCTAGTTCAAGAGGAGTTTCCTTAATTTTTCCATGAAAATAGGAGAGCAAGCCATCTTAGTGGAAATTGATCAACTAATTTTTTTAGGGTAGTTATAATCTCCTCATTTCCTTTAATATTTTGTGTTGGGATTTTTTGTTTAAGGATTTCCTTAGGCTCAACTAATGATTTTCTAACCTATTTCATAATAATTCAAATGTGGGATTAGTCTATTTATAATTTTTGTGTAATGGATTTTTAATTTATAATGCCTTAAAAAGATTGGTTTAACCTCAATTTCTATAAACTAATTCTAGTTACCTATATTATATTCTAGTATAATTACATTTGATGAGGGATTGGACAAATATCTTCTTATACATACCCTAGTATAAACCTTGGAATCTCCCTACATAATTAATTCATTGATAAGATTTCAAAATTTTAAAGTGAGCTGCCAATCTAGTCCAAGATTGTGTGGTACACTATTCTTCAAGAAGGTAGTAAATTCTAACACCTTCATTGTTATCATTTAAGGATCAAGAGTAATATTAACTAAAGCTTGATTTAAAATTAAGGATATTCAACTGGGTGATAGTCTATGGTGTATCTTTTCAACTTGAAGCACATGAAAGTGGCATATATATTTTAAATTTTGAATTGATGTAAAATAATTATTTAGGTAGATATTTTTTATGTTGTGTAACTTAAATTTTAAATAAAAAATATTAGGTTATTTTTCAAAACTTGTCACTTTTCATTAATTATTTAAAATGTTCAAAAAATTATATCATCTCAAGAAATATTCTCTCCTTTAGGGCATCATATGTTTTAATTTATTTTAAAAATAGTATTTGTTTATACAAAAGGTGAGAGACCATTGATAATAAATGTACTAATAAAAGTGAAACTAAGAATATATGTAGTGGTTAGATGGCCAAGTTTGAGAGAGAGAGGGTGAATTAAAGAAGAAGTTGAAGCATTGGTAGTTATTTGAGGAGTCATCGATTTCAAAGTGGACATGGAGGAAGGAGAAGTAGTAGGGGATCAAGGAGGATGATGCCAAAATAGGAACCCGAGCGTCTTGAAAAACTCTAAGATCCTGGTTGACAAAGACTCCCCAGGATAGCCACTATGAGAGTGTAGGGCATGCATGAAAAATATTATAAAATCGCCAGTCAAACTAGTCCACATAGTACTAAAAACAAAATAAGCTACATGTCAATTATTTAGAATTTTATGAGGGAATAAATCCCTAGTTTGAGGCTCACCCATTATATCATCATAGGAATGATAGCTTGACTATAGACAATCGATGGTAGTACTTAGAAAATCCTAAATGTACCCATAAACAATTGTATTTGGGAAGTCTATATTCTACAACAAGTCCATGTAGTTAGAGAGGAAATTAGTGATGATACCAAAGTAGTAAAGTATCTTGGTTCCACCTTAAAGATTATCACCTAAAATAGCTTTGAAGGTCCTTTCCAACATGGGGGCTAGTTCATAGAGAAATGTGTGCTAGTAAGGTGGAGTCAATTGGACCTAGAATAAGTAGTTACAATTTTTGTGGAAGCATGTAAATCATTCTATTTATTTCCATCTCACCCCTTCTAATAGGATGTAGAGAAGAAGAGGAAGGTTGACAATTGAAATAGTAAGAGACCATAAATAGGAATGCGCCAATGATCAGCCATAGGGTGTGAGTAAAGGGACAACTATCATTTGCATTTACTATTAATTCAAAGGTAGGTTGTGGTGGTACTACAAAGTTAATAAAATCTTAAATAGAACTTTAGATGAAAAGTAGACTTAAAAACTAGTTTCCTATAATTGTTTACCATGTGGAGTTGTAGGTTGAGTAAATGAGTCATTTAGCTAAGAAGATTTAAATGGTGCATAGAATTCAAAAATTAATGAAAGGATACATGAAATCAAATATGTGAGATCATTATAAAAATGATATTTTTAAATCTTGATATTTTATGTTCAAAGATGAGTCATAGACCATAGTAATTTCAATTTGGTCAATTCTCATATTGGTTAGAATATGGGTAACTTGATTTGCTTCTCTATAATAATGGTTGAATTCATATGAGGCAAAGACATCTTTATGTTGTGGTAGGAGATAAAAAAAATATTTTTATTTGAGAAAGAAATCAACCTTATGTTTGGACACTAATGGCCTACTTATAGAGAAAATAAAAGAAAAACTTTATTATTTTAAAAGAATAATAAATATTTTAAAAATCTATGCTTTTAGATCTTCAAAAGTTATTTTTTTTGTTTCTCAAAACATTTATTAATGTGAGTAGAAGCAGACATACTGCTGCATTTTTCAAAACATTTCAAAAACTTTCTAATTTGACACCAAATATTACTACATACTTTTACATGAAAAAAAATTGTTTGCATGAATATATAAAGTTTTATACATTTATAATTAAATGATATTGCCATTTACATTTTTTTTCATGCTATATTTGTTACTAAAATTATTTTTCATAACCAGTTTCAACACACTTTATATCAAATACTGTGAAACTCAAATCTGTATATATTATTAAATACGACCATATTTCTACCATATTTGTTTACACTATATCAAATACTACCAAATACTACCATATTCTTTGAGGCATTCTATCAAACAGATCACGTTCCTTGTCTATGCTTGCACATTTTGCATATCCTGCAATCATGACATTCTATCAAACAATCCTTGGAGTTATTCTGTCAAACAGTGCACGTACCTTGTCTAACTCACATATTTTGCATATGTCTACCAGGGCAGTTGCAGGTGTAAAAATTCTATTGCAGTTACTGATTATTAATCTCCTATCTAATACATAGATTATTTGACTCTGAAAATTAATTCTCAGCAAATAACGAAAAATAACACAACTGCAACTTCACCAATAAAAACTCACTC
Organism: Sequoia sempervirens; assembly: GCA_007258455.2. Lineage (NCBI taxonomy): Eukaryota > Viridiplantae > Streptophyta > Pinopsida > Cupressales > Cupressaceae > Sequoia > Sequoia sempervirens. The sequence continues at coordinate 1,954 of VDFB02370466.1, read as the reverse complement.
TGCTGTTTATCCTATCGTGGATGTCCATAACCTGTTCCAAAGCTCCCATTTTCACATAGGCCGGGAGGATTCTAGAAAAGGTTGCGGAGTCTAGCTTTACCTTAGCCAATTCCATTGGGTCAGAAGTTTCTAAATCCTTTTCAACAAACACATTTTGTGCATATCCTGTAATCATAGCATTCCATGAGACCAGATTTCTTTGAGGCATCCAGCCCAACAGTTCATATGCCTTGTCTAAGCTTGCACATTTTACATACATGTCTACCAGAACAGTTCATGTGTCTGACAATAATTGCCTTTCCATTCTGCTTTGATGGATGTTCATACTCTGTTCCAAAGCTCCCATTTTGGCACAAGCGAGGAATATGCTGGAAAATAAAACTGATTGTGATGTAAACCTGTTTGTCACAACAATTGCATCGTGAGGATACCCATGTCTTTTTTTCGCTGCAGTAACCATTTGAATAAGTTAAGGAAGGCTATGAAAATACATCAGCGGCGAGGTATTCCATGACAACGGTGAGGTAGACAGGTGTACCCTTTGCCATCATTTTTGTTTCATGTGATCAAACACAGTGTTCGAATTCAAACGTTAATGGTGATTTTTTTTTTTGTTTTGACGGAAACGGATGGGAATGGTGTTGGAAGGAATGGGCCCACAACCACTTACGCAGTCAAAGCTTAGTGTATGTTGTTTAAGTTCAACTTTCTAAAGGATCAGACACTCTTAGTAAAAGTTCTATATCCGATTCATTTCCGTCAAGTGCGTTTTGCATTTATAAGTAGGGTATGGATTAAGTGCAAGGTACCTCTGTTCTTTCTTGTCTATTCATGTTCAAAAATATGGTAAAAAAGCAAGTTTTTGGATTCAATTGTCTATGGTTTTTGATCGACTTTCAAACAGTGATCCATCATTAGAATATCTGAAAAAGTGCTATTTCTGTTCCATTTCCGTCAAGTGTGTTTTGCATTTATAAGTAGCGTATGGAGTAAGTGCAAGGTACCTCCGTTCCTGTCTATTCAGTTAAAAAGTATGATAAAAAAACAAGTTTTTGGATTCAACTTTCTATGTTTTTTGATCAACTTTCAGATAGTGATCCATCATTAGAATATCCAAAAAAGCAAGCTTTTGGATTCAATTGTGTATGTTTTTTGATCGACATTTTGGATAGTGATCCATCATCAGAAAAATAAAAGTGTAAGAGTGAAAGAATTTTTATTGAACATCCACTAAAGAGTCCCCTTTCACTTAAAAATGACTTATTCCATATTCTTTAAAAGGGAATACAACTCTTCTATACTGCATTGGTTTTTAAGAATATTTAGTTTCTTTTTAATTTATTAAATTTTTCATATTTAATTTTTTCAGTTTTTATTTTTATAATTTTAAGATTTATATTCACATTATTGTTATTTTATAATTTTTTTTTTGGTAGGTAAATAAGAATTTTAATGATATCAAAAGGAGAGTTCATTTGAATTTTAATCTTTTCAAAGTTTTTTTTATTTTAAGTTGTAATTGGAATGCTAATTTATTTTTAAGGAGAGTTCATTTGAATTTTTAAAGGGTTTCTCATTTTGTCAATTGATAGATTTTTATTAAAGTTAATTATAAAGAACTTTATCTAATTTTAATCACATGTGGATAAGCATGATTTTTTAGTAGACAATTACTTTTTGGAGAGCTTGTTAATGCCACTTCTTCAACATAATTATCATGTGGATAAGTATGATCTTTTTTAGTAGACAATTACTTTTTGAAGGGCTTGTTAATGTCACTTCTTAAATATAATTATCTACATATTTTTATAATTTGTTGCTCAAAGCTCCTTTATGTACATAGATTCTTCATGATATTGGAACTATGATTGCCTCTTCTTTTGTGCATGGTGCATCTTCTCTCGACGCACTCAATTTTTCTCTTTCATTTTCCCTTCATCCTTTCATCTCGAGG
>VDFB02370465.1:108368-156146 GCA_007258455.2 Sequoia sempervirens | reverse complement strand
CTATCACCAAGTTCAAGATGGATGAGGTAGTTTCATCATTACTTCTTGAAGAAACATGAAGGAATAATTTTTAAAGGGCTAAGGAGGCCCTTGTGGTTCATAGTAGATCTAAAGAAAAAGGAAAAAGGATAAAAAAAGATAAGATTTGAATCCCATGGGATATTTAAGTCTTATAATGCTAATTTTCTCCAAAGTAAATTAGATAAATTTAATATATTGAAGTCAATTTTGCAGGTCAACAAATTTATTATTATTATTTGACTTTAAAGATTATAAAGTATATCTATATTTTAGAAGACACATTCAAACATGGATGTTTATCAAAATCAACAATTTGAGATTTTGACACCTTAAAATCACCATCATTATTAATAAAATTATGTCCAACAATACAAATATTATTGAAAAGAAATTAATAACATCTTTTGAGAATTTAATTAAATAAGCTTCATTTCATTTATGTATAATTCTAAATATCTGTAAATAAAACAAATTCAATACTTATATGAATTAGACCACTTGGAAAGAACACTCTCACCTTAGGAATATTTGAATGGTCTTGTACCTCATAGCTATGACATACTTTGAAGAACTCGTGTAACAAATATGTGATTACTTGAACTATGCTTATGCACCACATCCCTAGTTAGGAAAATCCTAAGTGTACTTTATGCTTCAAGTTGGACACACGATGTGCCCCCCCTTCTCCAATGCCCATAACCCACCAAACCACCTTCTTCCTTGAGTGATCTCCACATCCCTTTCCAAGTCTCACACAAACACTTTATATAAGCCTTAAGGGGTGGTTTTCAAACCATCACACCCTTTCACAAAGGCTACCCTTTACTAATGATTTAAATAAATATAATTATTCCTCCTCTTTTAAAAGAGTTTATATAAATATTTATTAATGCCCATTTTAACGAAAGGAGCAGAATTTCAAAGGGTTATTTAATGGAAAAATAACTTTCTTTCACTTTGGGGAAAAAGTCCCACGACATTTCCCCCTTGTAAATTAGTCATTGTCTTTATTAGCTCATGGAAAATCTACAACATAAATCACCAAAAAAAAACAATTGGTCAAATAAGTGTTGATAGAGGACTATCAATATCATAGGAAATCTATTTCACTTTGAACATCTATTATTTATTTTACAATTTTTTTAATCTTTTCCAATAATTCTTTCTAGTTTAAATTTAATTTCACAAGTTCAACAAAAATACTATGCTAGTCAATACCATGAAACCATGTGGATATATCATGTATACACAATTAAAAATAGAATATTTGTCTACATTTTTATTCAACTATCTTTTATTTTATTATTTTATACACTCATACGACCCCTTATCTTTAATACAAATGTTTTAATCTTTTACATTGAACTTTAATATAAAATTTATAAAAAAATATTTCATGTGTTCACATAACACTTACCTAGTGAATGCCTCATACTATGTAATAAAACATTGTTGAGTTTCATATAATCTATATACTCAAAATACATTCCAAGATGCTAATCATGTATTTTAGACTACATGAGTATCCTATTTTCCTATACGACATATAATTGAATGGGAACATATACAAAAATACCCTTAAAAGAGTTCAAATCATTTCACATAGTATTTGAAACAAAACTTTGGGACAAGTCTAAATCCAAAAAAGATTCAAATATAAATTAGCTTATTGCTATCAATAGGGTATTTTTATAATACCTAGCATGATCACAAATAAGTTCAACATAATATTAAAGACTCATAGGTAATCAACAATTATAAGACATTTCAAAAATCTTAATCCTATAAAATAAAGCACATGTACAGGGTTAATTGGTTGATCAAGTCCAATGACAAAGGACAATAAAATAAAGATGTTATAAAGAATGCCATTAATCATCTTAAGAAAAAAGAAAACTATGACCATACATGGATATTTTCATAAAAATACTAGGTCTAATCTTTCTTTTGTTCAAGTAACAAAGGTAATTGAATTCAATTTTAATTAAGAAATAAATCCATATCCAAAAATAAAAATAAAAATAAAAAATTTAGACATTTTCTCCCCAAATAAAAATTTGGCATGTCCCTATGTTTGAGCTTGAGAGAACCTATAAATCACAACCTGTAAAAATGTTTGTTCATTTCAACATCATATTTTCGAAGTTCAAGATATGAAAATAGTCTTGGGACCTATAGGTTATGGGCCCACAATATAACCTAGATTAGACTTAGGTAAATCTAGATGTCGATTTTTCTAACAATAAGTATATTATCACTACCTCATTCAAATAGTTAACTAAATTCATATAGTTCAAGGAACAAACATGCAACACTCATGCATTATTATTTTTCATTCTTCATTTTAACACAATTATTTGTTTATAGGGTTTCTCCAACTCATAATGTTTCATCTATTCCAAAATATTTTATTAAATTTCTTGAGTGTCATTTTAGCTAGAAATAACCATAACTAGTTCAATAATATGTATGTTCCTTCTGTTCATTTTTTTTTGTTTACAAGATGTAAGTTAGCTAGTCAAGATAGCTAATTTTATTTCTCAAAATATAACAAGGAGGTGTAAATTAATATGTATTTCTATTCTATACAATTATCATTCAATATTATTTTTAAACATTATTGATATATATATTTTAATTCCTCTATTGATAAATGGTTAGGTGAACATATGCATGATTTCTATAAGTTTACACTTTTTGTGGTTTTCATGATTTGACCATATATTTTGTTTTCATAGAGAATTATTACTAATCCAATTCGATGGGACAATTTTCAATAATAAAGAGAATCATGGATCTCTTAGGTATATAATAGTTCCTACATATAATTCATCTCACAATTTTTATAATCCTTGCCTATTTTAGAGAGAAAGGTGAAGTTTCATTCAATCAATCTCCAATACTTGTCATTGATATTGTGACTACTCACTATGTATAAAATATTTTACAAAGTTCTCAATAATAGACCACCTACTTCATGGAGCCTAAGTATAGTAAAAGATATTTTATAAATCATATAACTAATGTTTTGATTAAGGTAAGTAGGGATTTTGAAAGGGCCTAGACCCTTGTACAAACCAAGAATTAAGAAGTGGGAAACGAGGGTCTCGACCCTATACAAAGGCTACAAAAAGGCACAAAAAAATAGGCTCAAATAAGTTAGAAACAACAAAGAAACAAAACAACCAAGAGAAAGGGGAAAAAATGTAGCCAAGCTACCAAGAACAACTACAAACAACCAAAAGAGAGAGAGTAGGGACCCTTAGGGTCCCACCTAGACAATCCCAGGCTTAGAAAAAGTTGGTCTCTCTCCTAATGCTCAAGCATGAGTTTGCGACAATGAAATATGAAGATATTTCTTCCTTCTTACAACAATCCAAGAGTCAATATCATCTAAATTTATAGAACAAGGGGAAGCAAGAGGAGAATCCTCCACAAAGATCCCATCAATATGCAAATATGGAGCAATAGAACCACAAGGTGAGTGGTGACCTTCCACCACATGAGTAGATTGGAGTTGATATGAAGCTAAGGGAAAATTAGGTTGTGATATTGGGGTAGGAGGTTCCCCAATAGGGTCTACTGGGCACGTGAAGGCCACACCAAAAGCTAAGGACTTGCCATTATCCTGAGAGGAATCATTCAGTGGAGAATCAAGATCATAAGTGATCTTCATTAGCATTCTTCCACCAAGTAGCAATGCCCTGATGACATGGGAGAGGAAAAATCATAGCCAAGTGGCCATTGAAGAAGTAAAGATGACATACGAAGGGGAGACCCTCATAATCAAGAGGTTAAGTCCAAGGTCTATCCCTAACCATGAGAACCACATCCCCATGAAGAGGCTTGTAGATTTCAATGTCTAGTACAATGTGAGAAAATTTGGGAAGACCTTTATGTAATTATCTTTTATGCATCTAAACCTAGGTTAGACTCATTTGAGAGGTTTTCCACATGTCTATTGTGTAGTAGTGTATATGTTGAATCGATGAAATTGCAAGGTATACGCCAATTTGATAACATGGTCATTTATTTTGATTAAAAAAGGTTTAAATAAAATTTTGATTGTATTATTTACTTAGCCTTGATGTTTTGTTATTTAGATTATTCTTCACATTATTGAAGCCTTAAAATAAAATATCAAACAATATGGTGTTTACAATTAGACACTCTATCCTTATTTTTTATATAAACCTCTATACTTTGTTACTCTTGTATAGTACTCAATTCATTTATTTTTCCTTCTTATAGAGGATCATTGTAAGCACCATACATTATGGATGGATGTACTTCATTTTTTTACATAAAGCACTTTAATGTCTATGCAAAATTCGTTTGAATCTTGTGCCACCTACAATTTATTGTAATTTAAAATTTGATACCCAATCAATTCCTTTAAGTATTCAAATAGGACACTCTTCTTTTATGTCAATTGAAATAGAAAAGACAAACATGACACCTAATTTGTATTCAAGGTAGGTGGTAAATACAAGAATTAGACAAACACAACACCTGATTTGAATTAGTAGGTGATAAATCCATAAATAATACATAATTTAAAATAGATAAAAAAGCACAACATAACATGTACTTTGAATGTTTTAACCCTTGCCTATAGATTATGGTAGAAAAAATAAAGTTTAATTCATTGCATTGACATATTACCATTTGTCACAGTCATATTTTGCATTTCATTCTATAACGTATAAGTTTATAACTAGAGAGTTGCATATGGAAAATTTGTGAAGATTTTAATAGTTATGATATTATCTATTTTGTGGGGTCTATGGAATATAGATTAAACATTTTGAAGTGAGTAGTGGAGAAAAGTATCAAGGTAAACCCACTCTAAACAAGTTTCATCATTTAAAGCTTATGCATACACTAGAAAAGTGGATAAGGTTGATGCGTTGTTTAGGGATATCTTTCCTAATCAAAAGATCAACACCCTTTTTCCAAACAACATTAAGTGTAATGATTATCAAGGAATTCATAAGATGGCTTTGCTTTACCACATCTAGAACACAACATTATTGAGGTGGTGTTAAATTTCTCACAAACACAAGATTGTTTAGGGCTTTGATACCAAAATGTAATGCTACTTTTCTCTAGAGTATAAAATTGGATAGATTTAATATATAAGAGTTAATTATGTATATCAACATATTTATTATTATTATCCTTGTTTAGAGATTATAAAATATATCTATATTTAGAAGAAATGTACAAACATGGTTGTTTATCAAAATCACCAATTTAAGACTTTGGCACTTTAAAATCACCATCATTAATTAACAAATAAAATTATATCCAACAATATAAATATTATCCAAAAGAAATGAATAACATCTTTTGAGAATTTAATTAAATCAACTCCATTTCATTTATTTATAATTCTAAATATCTTTGAATAAAATAAGTTCAATACTTATCTAAATCAAAGCGCTTGGAAAGACCACTCTCACTTTAGGAATATTTCAGTGGTCTTGGCCCTCATAGTTATGACACACTCCAAAGAGCCTGTGTAAAAACATAACATGTGCCTACTCACACTAGGTTTACACACCAACCTCGACTAAGATAATTTTGAGTGTACTATGCACCTCGAGTTGGACACACTTTGTGTGCCCCCTTCTCCAATGCTCATAGCCCACCAAACCACCTTCTTCCTTGAGTGATCTCCATGTCCCTTTCTAAGTACCACATTAATGCTTTATATAAGCCTTAAGGGGTGGTTTTCAAACCATTATAGCCTTTCACAAAGGTTATCTTTTAATAATTATTTTAAAAAATATAATTAGTCCTCTTTTTGAAGAGTTCATACTCTTTTTTAATGCCCATTTTAACCAAAAGAGCATAATATCCTTTATTTTTCTATCTCCCTTGTTGGTGTAAATAAAGTCTTGTACCTAGTTCATTCATTACTAGGGGACTTATTTACACATGTTAAGTTTACTTAGGTCATAGGGAGGAATCTTTCTAGAAGGTGTCAGTTGTCATTAGTTGTTACCTTATTCTTTGACAACAACTACATGTGAACCTAGGTAAGTGTGATTAGTTGTCTCATGTCATATGATTAAGACACTTGTGATAATCCTATAACATCTTGCATCTCACCTTGGCTATATAACCAAGGGGTTTCTCTCATTTGTAATCAATCACAATCATCTCATACATTGAATATAGTTTATTCTTGTCATATTCATCTCTCTTTTGTGCTTTCCATTTGGTCTCTAGGTCTTGGCATCCATAGCCAATTCTAACATCCCTTTTAATTTCAAAGGGTTGTTTAATGAAAAAATATTTTTTTTCACTTTGGAAAAATAGTCCATTCCTAGTAATTCCAAGGCATTATGTTGGAATTACAACACATTTGGACATTTTCGAAAGCATTGTAATGAGGAGAAAAAAGAACAAAAAAATGATCTTAATGATGAATCTAATAGATCTTCCTAGGATGAGGGTAATGCTTTTGTCACAACCTTAGTTGCACATGCATTGAAAAATGTGTGGCTTATTGACTCTAGTGTACCTTTTCATATGACCTCACATCAAAGTTTATTTACTAAGTATGAAGAAAATGATGGTGGGAATGTGTACTTGGGTGATGATTCTGATTTGAAGATTGTTGGTTATATAAGAGCTATGATTAGATTCCCTAATGAATGAGTGATGAGGATCAATTGTGTGTTGCATATCTTTAGTTTGGCATAATTTTTTTTAAAATAAATTAAATGATGTGTGTGTGCAGGTTGTTTTCTCAGGTAGAGGGTGCAAGACGGTTAAAGTAGCCATGGTTCTTAAGGGTTTTTAGATTGACACTCCGCTTTAGCTTGATGCATGTATGATTTAGTGCAATAGTATATTATATTAAGGATATTTTCATATTCTTCATGTTCACCATTAGAACGAGAAGCAAAGAGAATCCACTTTCGATGGATGCATTTTTTGGATACCTAAGGGTGCCAATTCTTTGGAAACAAAACTTCCTATAGAGAAAATAATTTTATGGCACTAGAGACTTGGTCACATACGTGAGAAGGGTCTTTGAATCATGAAAAATAAAAACATTGTTGAGGTGTTGAATGATTGTAACCTTAACTTCAATTTTCGTGAACATTGCATATATAAAAAATAAAACAATGTGTAATTTTTTTGTGGTTCTCACAAATCTTTTGAAATATTGAACTTGAAATATTCTAATATTTTTGGTCCTCTTAGTGTTTCTTCAATTTCAAAATTTGTATATTATGTATCTTTCATTGATGATTATAGTAGGAGGACATGGGTTTATTTTCTTAGTAAAAAATCTGAAGTCTTTATTTGGTTTAAAGAGTTTAAGGCTCTAGTGGAAAATCAAACTAGTAAATGGATTAAGTGTTTGAGGACTAATAATGGCAGTGAATTTTGTTCAACAAATTTTGATAGGTTATATAAAGATCATGGAGTCGAAAGGTACAAGATAACTTTGTATAGCCCTTAGAAAAATGGAGTTGTAGAAACGATGAACATGATGTTGATGAAGAGGGCTAGGAGTATGCTTAATGGGGTTGGTATAAAACAAAAGTTTTGGATAGAAGAAATTGTCATGTCTTGTTTTTTGGTTAATGGGCTCTTACATCTGTTGCATTGGTGGTTGTCGTTGCACCAAAAGATTGACCTGTTAATGCCTAATATAACCACCAGATTTATAAGATCCATGGGAGGCGGTTAAGCCATGTCACGAACCCAAGCACCACATTGCACCAAGGAGACCAAGGGACACGCCATCTTGCAACAATCCCTCCCCAACGCAAGCGAGGGGTTTGAACCTGTGACCTCTACTCTGATACCAATTGTTGCATTGGTGGTTGTCGTTGCACCAAAAGATTGACCTGTTAATGCCTGATACAACTGCCAGATTTATACAAGATCCATGGGAGGCGATTAAGCCATGTCATGAACCCAAGCGCCACGCTGCACCAAGGAGACCAAGGGACACACCATCTTGTAACAACATCAACTCTTGTTGAGTAGAAACCTATAAAGGTGTGGTTGGGAAAAAAATATCTCATTAAGACATTTAAGTCTTTGGTTGTGAAACATATGCTCATGTGCTTAGGGAGAATAGGTCAAAATTGAAGAAAAATATTGTTGTGTATCTTCATTAGTTATGGTATTTGTGTGAAAGGGTACAAGTTTTGGGATCTCCTGGCCAATTTTTTTATATAGCAAAAATGTTTTCTTCAAAGAAGTTAAGCCTTTTATATTACATTGTAACAAAAAAAGTACAAGGAAAAAGATATGGTTCAGCTAAACCCAAAGACCAAAAAAGTTGAACCTAAAGTCCATGGACCTAAAGAGGAGATCTTAGATAGTTCATATAGTTCAAAAGAGTAGATAGAACTTCAACCCCGTCTCTTGAGAAGGTCCACTTGGCATAGACAATAGCCAAATAGGTACACCTCCCTTAATTGGAAATGTATTTTTGTTTAGATTACTAAAATTGATGAGCTTAGAACTATAAATGAGGCTATAAATATGGATGTTGTAGATTCTTATTAAAAGGCCATGGAAGAAGAGATGGCAACATTAAAGACATATAACACATGAGATCTAATAGCTTTTCCTGATGGACGTGAACATGTTAGGTGCAAATGAGTGTTAAAAACAAAATTGATTCAAATGACAATGTTGAGAAGTACAAGGTGAGATTGGTTATAAAAATGTTATTCCTAAGTTGAGAGAATTGATTATGGTGAGATTTTCTCCCCAATTTCAAAGTTGATATCCATTTGGTTTCTTTTATTGCTTTTAGTAGCATTTGATCTTGAGGTTAATTAGATGGATGTGAAGAAAAATTTCTTTCATGGTGACTTTAAAGAAGAAATTTATGCCACAATTAGAGCATTACATTGAGAAAGGTAAATATCATTTGGTTTGTAAGTAGAAAAATCTTTGTATAGTCTAAAGAAAATTTTTAGGATGTGGAACCATGATTGTGATGTCTTTATGTTAAATTTGGAATTTATGAGATCCAAATTGGATCATTGCATGTACTATAAGATGGACATTGATTATATTCTCATTAGTGCATTATATGCCAATGATATGTTTTTTGGTAATGGGAAGAATTTGATTTGTGATTTAAAGTCTCAACTTTCAACATAATTTGAGATAAATAATTTAAGGGCGATTAGACACATCTTGGGATTGGAGATTAGAAAAAATAGAGCTAATAGAGAGCTACGGTTAGGTCAAATTAAGTATGTGAATTTAGTGTTGGAGAGATTTAGCATGGTAATTTACAAACTATTGCATGTTTCCATTATGATGGGACAAAGTTCTCAATTGAATAGTGTCCAAAATCTCCTAGTGAGACAAAGGATATGAACATAGTTCCTTATGCTAGTGTTGTTGGTAGTTTGATGTATACTAGCACTTGCACCTAAAGGAGGTTCAAGGATTAAGCCGATAGAAAACTATATGTATGTTAATATGTTAGAGAGTACGTGTTTGTGCATGGGTGCGTATGGATGCCATGTGCTACAAATTCTAGTTGTATGTGGCTAAATTAAACAATTAATAATAAGTACTAAATAATGGAATGAAATAAACTTGGACAAACCTAGATTTTTTCCTTAAAGAAATTAAGTATTATCTAATTTTGAAATATTTGCATATAGATTTAAAACATAAAGCAATGCAACTAAAAAATAAAGTTGCCATCAAATTTTGGAGGCTTTCACCTAATATTTTGGAGGATTTTACCATTAATTTGTAGTTGATTTACCATTAAATGACAACTAAAACTTGTTTCCTGACAACTCAATAGTGGTTTGTAGGTGTGAGACTTGTTTTAGGCCCAAATCTCACACTATATGTAGCCTATCAGCTAATTATGGTCTATACAAAACTAAACATTGTCCAAGTAGTGAGATTCCATAATCGATTTATGGCTAATCTTAAATGGGTACATTGGGATGTAGTGAAGGTCTTCAAATATTTGTGAATTATTTACGAATATTCTAAAAATATCATGGTTATCTTATAGGGTTTAGATTGGGTTGGTGATATTGACAATAGAAGATCCACCAATGGATATATTTTCAATATATTTGATAGTACCATCAATTGGATGAACAAACAATAAGTTGTGGTCACTTTTTCCACTAGAGAAGTAGAGTATATGGTAGCTACCCATGCTTGTAAATAAACCATTTGGCTTAAGAGATTGTGTTATAATGTTGGGTTAAATGTAGGGAATATTACAATTCTATGTGAATTATATTGCCATATGTTTAGCAAAGAACCCAATTTTCCATGCTAAGACAAAACTTATTGATATATAATAATACCATTTTGTTTGTGGCTTGGTAGAGGATGAGAGGGTGATGTTGGAGAAGGTTTTTGTTTTATCAAATGTTGTAGATTCTTTAACAAAGCCTATGAGTACAAATAAGTTCAAGTGGGGTAGTAAGCCTATGGGCCTCACAATGCCTAGTAGTTAGATTTCAATGTTGGTTTTCCTTTTCCTTTTGTAAGGTGTTCAACAAGTGCAATGATATTGGTAAAAACTGTCAACCTTGCATTCCTTATGTTTCTTTTAATGCATTTTGTATGTATTCCATATTTCAGCTTCTAATGATTTTTCCTTCTTGTGAGAGAGTTGGCATCCCATTTGGAGGCTTATTAGACTTCATCTTTTAGCGAATTTTATCCTCACATGAAGAGGTAGGCATCCCACTTTGAGGTGGCATGGTTTGGACATGTGTCGACATCTTGTGTGTGTAAGGTTATCATGAAGGAATTTACATATGACAAATTCTATTATTTGTAAGAGCATGTAAGAAAGAGGTTACAATGAAATTTTGGCCAACATTATGACAAGTATGGACACTTGTCACAGAATATGTTTGGGTATGTTGAATGGAGATAAATTGGGGTGGCCAAGTTTGAGTGGTAAAATATAATAATTTATAACACAATATGTTATAAGGAATATTGCTAAAAACAAATGGGACAATCTCTTACCAAGGAGGGGATTTGAATTTGGTGTCTTGATTTTGGGCACCATACCTCCTATGACATTGCTAATGATTTTCCCAAACCATCTATGGTTTCTAGTTTGAATTCTTGCCTATTTATTTGGTACTTGGAGTTGTACTTTGCATGGTTAATTTCTAGGTACCATTATACTATTGGAACCACTCCAAATTTGTATGTTGGTGATACTACATGAAGGCTTGCTTTGCAAATCTATTGTAACTCATTGATTTACTAAATAATACATTGGCTTTCTTTGGAGAATTTTTTTGTTCAAAAGGGTTTTCTCCATGTATACCTTGTGTTATAGTACATTGTTAATTTGTTTTCATGTGTTTCTGTTTTTTGCAATTGTAAAGATTAAAATTTGCATATTATTCTTGTCATTAGACTAGTGTAGGAAGCATTTATCTATACCTTACTTCCTTTAATGGAACACATGCTCCTTAGTAGTGTTTGCTTGGTACATCATTCTAAAATGGTTACTTTGTCCACAACTAGTTAAATGAACAATAAACCTACACTCTTGTGCAACATGTCTTAGTGTCTTGTAAATGCAACAAAAAATGGGCTCTTTATCTTCTTTATTCTCTTTAATGAGCTTATCTAGTGGTGTAGTAGGTGGACTTAAATCTTACATTTTCTTATTTCCTTCTTATGGACTGTCATTCTTTGCTCCTCCCTTCTTTTCAGGCTCCTCAACTTTGAAGACTTTTCTTTGATCTCTTGAGGTAGAATCTTGCTCTCCTCTTATTGGTTAGATGTGGCTCTTTCTTTGAAGACAACCTACAATTACTTTTAGGCTTTACAAAAACGCTATTAGAAAGATTGTTACGCCTCTTGGGCTGTCCTAAGATTTTAACTGGTGTAGAACCATTATTTGAGCATTCATCAATCTCCATGCTTGCATAACCAAGACTCTCGAATGGTAGTCTTTCATTCACTATGATGGGCTAAATTGTTCCTTGAGCATCTTTATTGGGCCCTCTTCCATCATAAGATATCCTTGCTAGCAATTTGGGGTCCAAACCCTTTTAATGTCTCTCAACCTTACCAATGGAATCATTAGATTTTAAATCATTGAACAAAATTTGATCATGGGTGCTCTTGCATACCTCTTTCATTGTGTGTTCTTCTTGAGTATGAGTTTATTCACTCTTTTTTGTAGACTCCTCCCTCTCTTCTTGGAGTTTTAATATGAAATCATCCTTCACCATAACTCTTGCATTTATTCAAGGATTCTAATAAAAAATCAAGTATAGTCCTTCCCAGCTTGCAACTCCTCTGCTCTTTCCTTCAAATGGTGTATTTCCTCCCAAAGAGCTTTGTTCTCTCCTACTAGTTGCTTGCAGATTTCTTGTATATCTTCAATTTTCTTGAGATTTTGTCATGGCTGTACCTTCCAACCAACAACCTGCAACACCTTGAGAAGAATATGGTAAAGATGGTTATACATACAAATTCTGCGTGTCACCCAAATCTACCTACAAGCTTTAACGAACTTGTGACTTTGATACCAATTGATCTGTAATTTCCACTAAATTCTAGTTAGTACAACTATGCTACTTAAATTCTCAAATTACAATAGAATACAAAGGAACTAAAGAGCTGTCATACACATAAATAAGTGCTAAACTGAGAGAATGCATCACAAACACAAGGACTTATCCTAGAAAAATCTTGTTTGTTAAGGGTGGAAAACCTGGTTTTGTGGTGGCAATTGCTCTTCTAATGGAGTGTACTATTTAAATAGACAAGTACAGATGTATGTACAACCCTTGCCAAGCCTATTTTTCCACATTCAACTTATTCTTCTACTTCTTGTAGATACAACAATTCAATTCTCCTCCTCCCCTTCATTTTGAATTGTCAGTGTCTTCAATTAGGATGTTGGATGACTCCAAACATATGTACACAGCCTTCTTGCATAAAATTCAATGAGATAGGGTTGCTGAATTTTTCAAATTATCTTTTCCTGCATTAGGATGAAATTACCCCTTTTTGGCAGGCAGTAGTTACAAAACTGGTCCCTATGGGAAAACGCAGAGAGCCAATGGTTTCATAAAACTGAGTTTTATGGGAGATTTCTGCACCTGAAACTTGTTGAACCGTCTTCATCTGATGATGAGCTTTCCCCTGAATTCAGTATTGATAATGATTTTTCTTTATTACAGTTTTAATTTCTAGTATAATCAATTCATTGTATTTTTCTTGATATCTACAACTAAACATTGCCATCATATCATTAACAATAAAGATCATTGGCTTATGATGCAGAACTGAGTGCAGATTCAGTAGAGATGGGAAGAGCCTTTGACATGTAAGAAAATATATTTAGAGTAATGCCATTTCCTTGTACATACACACTTTTTCTTGATATCTACAACTAAACATTGCCTTCCAATCAATACCAATAAAGGTCATTAGCTCATGATGCAAAGCTGAGTGCAGATTCAGCAGGGCAGGAAGAGCATTTGACATGTAAGAATATTTTTTAGAGTAACGCCATTTCTTTATGCATGCATATATATTTTCTTGATATCTACAACTAAATGTTGTCTTCAAATCAGTAACAATAAAGATCATTAATTCATGATATAGAGCTGAGTGCAGATCCAGTGAGGTCAGAATGCCATTTGACATGTACGACAATATTTTTAGAGTAACACCATTTCCTTTTACGTTACCTACATTTGATTACTTCACTTTTCCAACATATGAAATTAACTGGGAAGACTTATTCAGAACTAACTAGCATAAATATTATTTTCCAGAAATATATGGTTTTGAATAGCAGTTACTGAGAAAGTGCTGAAGAAATTAATAATTATAAATTGGAATTATACAAAATTCCAGCTCTGTGAAAGAATGGAGCTGTTTTTGAAAAAAATTAGAAAGGATTTTGTTTGTAGACACATTGAAAAGATGTTGCAGACAGATTTCCCTAGATAAGTAGCAGATGGTCATGAATTTTCACACTTGCACCAATGGATGTCATATATAATTGTGCTCTGCAACTATGCTTTCCAGTTATTAGAGGCCAAAATTGCCTTAGTGTATGCTTATTATTTATTATCATTGTGTATGGTTTAACATTGTTTAAATTTCAGTTTATTTTAATGCTTAGCTCCTTCCATGAAGAGTTCTGACTTATTGTACTTTAAGGATATTTTCATCACCCTTTGCTTCTGTTTGATGATAGAATCCGGCAAGGAGGTGGTAGACTCCAATTCAGACTTCTTTACCAAGCACAAGCATGAATACAGATGCATAATGGAAGATAATTAGATAAATCAATACAATTTCTCACAATCTGACTAAAAGGTGTAGCTATCTTACATATAATCATATTTTGAGCAGTTGCTTGTGCAACTCTGTGAGTCCATAAACATCCATAGAGCAAGTGATGAAGCTCACTAAGCCAGCATATCTTTCTCAACCAGAACATTGCTTTCTACTTTCACATTGTTGTATCGCTTTGCATAAAATATGTATATGCAGAGGTTGATTGCAGAAAGAGCAGCCAGAAGCCAATAATAGTAATCCAGATGAGCTTTATTCAAGTTGTCTGAGAACCAGCTTCCTTCACTACTTCTGCTGCTCAAATCATCAACAATGGAGATAATAATGCTGCTTAGGAAGCTACCAATTCCAAGAACACTCAAAAATACAGCAATGCCCAAGCTTCGCATTGTCTGGGGCATTTGATCATAGAAATACTCTTGCATTCCCACCATTGTGAATACTTCTGATATGCCACAGAGTACATACTGAGGAAGCAGCCAGAAGATGGTCATTGGAACTATTGCATCAGGCATGTCTTCTAAATCATTATCCTTCACTTCCTTTAGCCTTTTAATTTCTGTCAAAGCTGCAACAACCATGGCAACCATAGAGATGAAAATGCCAATTCCTATTCTTTGCAGCAATGTTATGCCACACTTGTGCTTTGTAAACTTTCTGGCAAGTGGAACAAGCATCCAGTCATACACAGGCACAAGCACGAGAATACTAGTTGCTATCAGACACTGCAAGGATGCTGGAGGGATTTGAAAATCCCCAACAACTCTTCTATCCATTGTACTGCCCTGTTTTGTAAAGAAAGTAGCTGATTGTGCAAATATAATGCCATACATTAAACATGCTGCCCAAATAGGAATCAACCTTTGAATGAGTTTAAATTCTTCAATTTGACTTGGTACAGAGCTACTGGTTGATTTTTCCTCTTGCTTATCTTCATCTACTGCTCTGTCAGGAAACCTATTCCAAAAGAATGAAAACATTGAAAATAACACCTTTTAGTTGATATCCAACTCTCTAGCTAATTATGGAAATCCAACAAAATCAATAATACCATCTCCTACTCTACAACAAAAAAAATCAGCGCACAAACATGGCCAAATAGATAATTGAGTAGAATGACAGGTAGAATCAATGCCACATATTTACAGTTTTAGTCTATATATTTACAACCCCTGGTTACAGTGGTTTTCTAAATTCCATGTTCTTCAGCGTAGTCTACTAAGCAAGATTTGCAGGAACGATTTCCTTTGGTCATTAAAAAAATGACTTCATTGCAAACCATGACAATATTTCTTCTAGGAAATCAAAGCGTGTTCTCAAAAGCCAAAAATCATTCAATACACAGGGTTTAACTAGCTCTATTTTGGACAGAATTTTTTAATTGAAGTTTAAAATATTCATTCATTTGTCTCCATGAATGGCTTTATGCTTGTCATAAGGACAAGATTCCTCTTACAGGTTTGATGAAAGCCTAAACGAATGGTAAATTTTTAATATTATTAGTACCCTGCGCAGATTTTGGATTTTTGTGATGTACTATACATTTTGTACCTTCAAGATTTGCAAAAGGAGAAAGAGAACTGTAAAAGGTCAAAGCTGCTTACTTGAGATGATCTAAATGAAGGACATCCATTCTTGGTCTTACAAAACATTCGGATACTGTTTTCCGAACACAAACAAGTAGATTGTCAGAGGGTAATTTGTGCTTGTAAAATATAGAGCCATAGAGGAAAACAAAGAGAGCTAGTGCCATAGCCACAGTTGGGATTGCAAATCCCACTCCCCATCCGATATTCTCTTCTATGTACAGGACTATTGACAATGCTATCAAAGCACCACTACACTGACCAAAGTACCACCAATTGAAAAAGGAACTCCTATGCTTGTTCTCTTCTCCATCTCCATCAAACTGGTCTGCACCAAAAGCTTCTATACAGGGTTTGTGCCCTCCTGTACCCAGTGCTATCAAATATAGGGAGATGAAGAAAACCCCAATCTGAAGAGGAGTGGCCTTTGAACAAAAACTCTCTGTTGTGTCACACGGGGGAGGTTTCAGATGTGGGACCGACACAGATGTGGTCAAGGAAATTAGTCCCTGCAAAAAAACGGAAAGTTTATGAAGTTCATTGCAGTTTAATTCTCCTTTGATTTAGATATTAATATCTATTACTGCCAAGAATGGCCAACAAGACTGAAACAAATCCATTATCGAAGTGCCTAGTACATTTTCACTAAAACAAAGCATAACTGAAACAAATAAAATTACAAGCAGCAAAAAGCCAAATATTGAACTGAAAAACAAAATCATGAAGCAACAAAAGCCTAAGCTGCAATGCTTGGGGACCCGAAGCTTTGTCAAGTCGTCACTCTACCGAGTCCTAACAATGGAGGTCAAGAAGAAGCTGAAGATGGATTCAGTACTGATATTTGCTGGGGTCCACTAGGATGAGCATTGCCTAACTGCTCTCATATATATCATGTGATAACATGATCTTTTGCAGTGTAATTAGGTGGTAAAAAAATTCTAAATCAACTAAGAAAACTGTCATGGGGTGTACTCATAGAGCTTAGTCCCGGGAAAAATAAGAAGGTAATTTAAGCTTCATGACAGTACTCAAATGGGAAATTACAAATATTGTAACGAACACCCCAGTATAGTCATCGGAAGTCCTAGATTTGACTTATAGCAGTCCAAAAAAAACAAATATCAGTCATAAAAAGAGTCCCAGCATAGAACTGTGGTTTGAAGGAAATATCTGAATTAATCCACAGGATTCCTAGTTTAATGGCAGCAAGGGAAGATCTTAGATTAGAGACCCAGCTGGTCTATAGAAAAAAAACAGTCAATCTCACAATTAAAAGTATTTAAAAAAATCTTCTATAAAATCCATGGATAATACCAAGTCAATTGAATCATTAAAAAAAAAAAAAAAAACTATGATGGGTGAATATACCATTATGGATTAACACCTTTAAAAGCACAATAAAAGAACTTAAAAAACCTGTGATGGGTGAGTAACCATTATGGATTGATCTTAAAAAATAAGGTGCTTTGAATTTCAAAGCAGTAATTAATTGGGTTATCAAAAATCGACATCGTTATAAAACTCAAAATCTGAAATAATTGAATGGATACCCATACGGGTTAATCCCTGCTATAAAAAGAAAGGTGATTTGAATTGCATACCATTGTCAATTTGGTAATTAAAAAATGTCACACAAGAGCTCAAAGCAAAATGTAATGGGGAAAGACGAAAAGAACAGGCATCTGGATTTTTAACAACTGACCAGCAGATAAATAATGGAAGAAAGCACAGTGGTCCAATATCTACCCCAGTAAACATCTGCAAGGAATGCTCCCAGGAAAGGAAGAATTGCTGTCACTCCAGACCATATGTTTACATTCTTGGCTGCTGTGGCAGTGCTTTGGTGGAGATCATTGGTGAGGTATGTTATTAAACTTGAGCTTATGCTATAGTAGCTCATTCTCTCTGCCACCTCAACCCCTGTCAACAGACGATTCAAACAAGAGATTACGATTTCTGACATGGGTTTGCAATTTTTTTGAATACAAAGAAAGATCTGCCATTAAAAAATATATGAGAGGCACCAATTATAAAGAGGGATGCTTTCCATCCTCCTCTGTGGGCTGCAATGGAGGAGGCTACTCTACTACATCCATGTTTGGGTAGCAGGGCTTCCTCCATTCCTGCCATCAGGAAATCATTGATAGGCAGTAATAGATCTCCAACCTATATCGGTATTGTGTTCGAGTTTTTTTAACATTTCCTTTTTATTGCGTCATTGTCTTGTCCTCGGAGTGATATTCAATTCAATTTGCTATTTGGTAATTTTATTGTTTTTAATTGAAGAAGTTGACATTCATTGGTCTCATAATGGCTGAAAATTGTGGGTTGGTGTAATGGTAAAATTATATATATATATATATATATATATATATATATATATGGACTTATTCTCCCATGTTTTTATTTGTTTACACATACACACATCTTTAAACATTTAATCTTATTTTATCCATTCGAACATATTTATACATCTATTTTATCTACATGTTTGTCACACTTATTTATGCACTTACTTCTATTTAGTCGTTTGTCACCTCTATTTGACTGCTATCCTATTCTATAACAAGTGCACAAATGTTGGGGGAAGAGAGGGGGGTTGTCATGGGCCAGGGTGACAAGGTGCTTGTGGTCAAAAGCTTGTCCCTTTCCAACTTCAAATTCAAAATTTAAAATTGACCAACTAACCTCCTTTATCTTTTTACCTTGACTCGATTAAACACACTTTTGGTGCAATTTGATTTTATATGTTAGTATTTAAAGACATCCGATACATTCCCTCTAAAGAATAAAAAAGGTCAATCAAATGAACATAGTAAAGGAATGTATGGAGTCAAGAGAATAATAATAAAAGAGATATTTGTATAAGATGAAGGCTATGTTGATGAACTAATTGAGAGTGAAAAGCTATAGGCTACAGGAAAGTTTCCACAAGCACTAGAGCACTATGTATCTCTATAAGTAAATTGTATTCTACTAAAAATAATCAAATAAATTTATTTTCATTCAATTGTTAAACTTCCATATTGCATATTATATGTGTTAATTTTTTTGGATGCTAGATTAGGACATTTTAAAGTAGACTCCTTGATCAAGGTTGTATTAAGTGGTATCTAAGCAAGAAATCTTTTTGGGTTGTGCTACAAAGAGGCTTTAGAAAATTGTTGTAGGTATGTGTGTGTGGGGTGGGTTGGAGTTCTACAAATCCAAAGAGAAAGAGAAAGAGACATGACACATATAGCACCTATGGTTGCAATAAATATGTTAAGTATAATTATAGCTACTTCAATGTAGACAATAAAAAAAGAAGAGTGCATGTGGAAGATGTAAGTGATGATAAGGAAGAAGCAAAATACTAACAACTATAAGTAAAAAACTTGGTGGATGAACTTAAATGCATATTTTTGAGGGCTATATCAAAGAAAAGTAGTAAATCAAGATTGGATACTCTTTGCTGCAGCATAATATTAAGCCATGAAGAATTTTAATAGATTGAATTTTAGAGATAGAGAAATATTTTGATTATAAATGGAAGACTTGAAGAAGGTAAATTTCACTTACACAAAGTTAAAAGGTCATGCATCCTTGTGGTTAGATCATGTACAAATAAAAAGATAAAGAAAAAGAAAAGAGAAGATTAAGTCATGAGATTGAATATTCTCTAAAGGAAGAGGGAAATCTAGTGGTGGTAAAGGAAAATAAATAAATGAAGGGAAATCTAGCACTACTCAAAACAATAGTTATAAGAAAAACATGAGGGGAAGAGGAAATTCATCAAGAGGAAGAGGTGTGTTAGTCATAGGGCATATGATTGTCCACATGCATAGTATAATAATAGAAAAGAAAATGAGGCATGAAATCATATTTCTTGAGTAGATGAGGAAAGTGTAGCTTCACTTAAGAAAATAAAAGATCTACAGAAAGGAGCATCACTTATGATATAAAGAGTATTGTTGAAACCTAACAAGGAAGAGATTAAGTCAATAGAAAGTCATTTTTTTTGAAATTGTATATAAATGTGGAGGAAAATGTTGCAAGGTCATTGTGGCCAATGGGAGTACAGATAATTTGGTGTCCCAATAAATGGTGGAAAAGATTAAACTAAAGAAGAATAAAAATTTGAACTTGTACATGATTTCATGGTTATAGAGAGGGTATCAAATCTTGGTAAGTTTTGGCAAGACATAATTGCACCACTCTAATTAGATTGAAATCCAAATGGGGTAGCCTAATGTAGGCCAATGGTGAAAAGCCACAAGGGAGGCACATGTTGGTAGCATAAAAACGTATCTCCAAGATAGACTGAGAAAATATAATTCATTGTAAGACAAAAAGATAATAGTGTGATCCCTAAAACCAACCTACAACAACTATAAACATGACCATGGATAAAGGAACATGAAGAAGGATAATATATATAAACCTATATATACCCCTAAGAGAGGAAGATGAATATCAAACTATGTAATGTTATATACATATGTATGAGAGGGAGAGGAAAATATATGAGAGATATATAAGAGATGTATGAGATATTGATGAATATGTATTGCATGAGATTATAATGAATATAAAATATACTGTGTCTGATATTTATATGAATGGTGTATGTATGAATGCTTATTTTATTTAATATACGTTGTAATCTAATACACATTCTATTTTTTTTCTTATCCATCACATTGGGGTATAAATACAACATTGAAGAGGATTATCTCAAAGCCACAATATGTACTTCCTCTTGTCAATATTTGGTTCTATTGCCAAGACCTTGGTAGTGGGTGATAAGGAGAGGACTAAAACTTGGGATTTTTTTATGGTGAGGATTTTTTTATATATAGAAGTTATTATAGATAAAAAGGAGGCTATTTTGATGTTGTGTGATAGCATGTACTAGTTTCTAGCCCATGATAATTGTAAGGTAGCTAGGGGATGATAAATAGAAATGGGGGATATTGAAAGAGATCTCAAAGACATGTGACCATTGAGGATGGTATAAAATAGACTCATTATGGGTGGATAAAAGGATTAATGAAAATCCAAATTAAAAACTCTCATATAAAAGAAGACAACAAGAAAGTAATAAACTATTGAAGAAATTAAGACAACTTATGAGATGAACATGGAAATGGATAGAGATTGAAAAAAATCAAGAATGAGAAGAGAGATAGCACAAGAGGATAGAAAAGGATAGGAAAGACTCTTTTGAACAATCCAAGAGGGATACTACTGAGAATGCTGATATTTTACCATTAGAGTAATAAATGGTCACAAGCTACTACCAAGAATGTTGATATTTTACCATCATAGTAATAGATGGTCACAAAACTACTCAATTACAAGAATACACTTGAGCACTTAATAACCTATATCAAAATAATTATAAAATGATTAGATTGGTAGAATAGATGAAATATTATGATGAATATATGAATTCATTGAATGGAGGGCTTAGTAGGAGTTCTCAACTAGGGTATAGAAGCAAGGGTGATCTATCGATTAAAATTTTAACTTGAGAGTCATATTATGAACTAAATATATCAAAAATTAGGATTTAAATTAATGAGTGGCTTGAGGATTTAATAACCCCTTTATCTAAATTATAACCTTTGAATTTTAGTGCAAAATGTTGAGATAATGTGATAAGTAAAAATGTATGTTTATAGAAGAAGAAAATGATGAAAAATTTAGAGTTTCAAGAAAGAGAGGACTGTGGAAAAAGATGATACAAGGGAAATGATCAATACGTTATCCATAGATACAATTAAAGAACTTAAAGATGGATGGGCTATTTCAATATTATTTAGAAATATGTCATGAAGTAATGAAAAAATATCAAAGACCACATCTCCTAAAATGAAATGATACCTTGAAGAGGTAACCCCCTAGACCAAGAGTCGTCCTGTGTATCATTTAATTCAAGAAGGAATTCATCTAAGGTTATATTTAGTGGAGACTTCTAGATGGAGGAAGGGGGAGATAAAAGAGAGTTTGTCATTTTATGCGAAGAGATTTTAGCTATATGGTTCTTTGATTTTGAGCTTTCTATGGAAAAAGGTATAGTGAGAAAGTCAAATAGTATGAAACTATTAAGCATGACAAGAGTTCCAAAAGTTTTAAGAAGAAAGAGCTTAATTAGAAATGAATAAATAAATAAATAAAAATAAAGTGAAGGAGTAGTCTCATCTAAAAATGATGAAATAGAGGTAACTATCACTCACTCAAAGGAACACAACCATATCAAGCTATCAATATCTGGTAGAGACACCAAAGAATCTGTATAACATATATTTGTCTTGGATTCCACATGAAGAAGAAATGGGGTAAGAGAAATAGAGAATTTTTTAATAAATTTTTGACAACACTAAGAGATGATGCCTTTGAGTGATACATAAAAATATGCCCTAAAAATAACAAAGAATAGATAGACTTAAAATGAATGATTTCTAAATAATTTTTAGCCCCTAGTGTACTATCAAAATGTGTTGGTAAAATGAGAGACATTGTAGTGTAGAAATTTTTATACCTTTATGATTTCACACTATGTTTGGGTCCCTTAATTTATTGGACTTAATTAAGTTTCTAATTTTCCAAACTATGCATTACAAACCCTTATTCTTACCATTTTCTAAAAGGGGAACCAACATTAAATAAATGTATTTAATAATTAAATTTCCTTGAATCGTGTGTGTCGTAGAGATATAGGCCAGGACCCATTCACCCATGGGTGAATGCGTCCTCTTTATTAGCTAGGACATAAATTAAAATATGTTTTTCATGACATTTTAATGATTAAAATTCAAACTATAAGTGTCGGCTTTTGGAATCTAATTTTTGGGAAATTGGATAAACACCTATAAATACATAGTCTTTTTATCATTTGAAATCTAATAAGATCTAAGTGGCATTAAAGAGAAATTCAAGAGAAAATATTATTTCCAAGAGCATTCAAGAGCAATATTATTAGTCATTTATGGCAGCAACCAAGATCCTAACAACATGTCAAAGTTTATGTGTGTTCATGTTATCTTGTGAAGGCTAACAAGTGTTGTAGGTCTTCATAGATGTAAGCATTCAAGAAAATCAAGCAATCAAGATCTAATTCCCTTGAAGTGATGTGTATGTATTCAATCCTTCAAGGAAGCTTTTGAACGGTGGTGAGTTGCAACAATTGTTCATTCATCATTTCTTTCCTTTCCATTCAAGGTTTTTATCATTGACATTGCCATTGTGAAAGTGGAAACACTATTCACGGGGTTTGACTGAGGCAAGCCCCTAAAATGTCCTTACATTTTCTCCCCCTTTGAATGTGTAAGTTATAGGTTGAAGAAGGATTGAAGAGATCTTGAAGAGCAATTTTGCATTGTTGCATTTGTTATCATCATTCTTGTCAACCTACAAAAACTTACATAATTCATTTTTGACATTTCGATAAATTTATAGGTGGAAAACAACATCTTAGATCCAACACCAAAGGGATATAAAAAATATTTTTGGAAGCCTTAACAAGGACCCATTCTCCTAGGGGCGAACCGGTCCTTCTGCACACTCTAGAATCAACTTTTGGTGATATGTACATGCCCTCTGATATCTCCTAGATTTGCCTGCAAAGTGTTGTTATAGTTTGCTTATCTTTGGGAATTTGTATTTTACATATTAGGTCATATAGTTCAATTAGCTTCATCATTTCAAATCATTTCTAAATCATTCCTAATCATCTTAAGACCCTAAAGAATCCACCAACCCAAGTTTGATTGAGGTTAAAAGTCAATATTTTGGCTTTACAGTGGTTGGTATTCTAATGAAAATTTGGGAAGAGGCCCCTTGAATCCTAGGTTCTTTTTATTTAGGACCTAGGACCTCCTTTCCCCCCTTTTCATTTTGGTGAACCTAACATTTTCCATCATAACTTTATGATTTGGTAGTCTTTTAAAACCCTAGATCTAGGTTGTGCATCATTATGTTTTGCATTCTTCATTTAGGGTTGCATATTGCATGTATGCTTCATTAAAAACTCATAAAAATACAAAAATATTGCATACATTTTGCATTAGTTTGTTTCAGTCATTTAGATCACAATTTCATCAAAATTGCACTTAAAATTGTCACTTCATTTTATACATTGTCATACATTTGCACTTGCATTTCATTAGAAAATTCTAGAAAAAATAGTTATTGTAGAATCACTTTGCAACCAAGAATAGTAATCATAAATAGTAATCTAGACATCCAGGTTTTCATTTTTCAAAACCCTATACAATGACTCATTTTCCCTTGGGCTGCCCTACCCTTGTACAGGTGCTTCTCCAAATTTTTGCACATATTTTTGTCTTTGTTTGCTTAGATTCCTTGTACTTGTAGATCTCTGTTACAGTTTCAAAAATTACATATTCTGAAGCATTTTACATTTAGTTCATTTGGTAAAAGAAAGTGCATTGTTTAGAATCAAAATTTTCATTGAAAATTAATCATTTTTAGGTCTTTGCATCTTACAATTAATCAGTTATCATATTTTAGATTTGAAAATTACATTTTAGTTTACTCAAATAACAATAAAATTCTTGCATATTAAGAAATTCTATGCAAAAATTCATCATGAACATGTGTTTTGGTAAAGTTTGGATGTCCTTAAAATCTTTGGTTGATGTTTCACGTTGTGTGTTTGGTGATGATCCTAATGCAATCGAGACTATTCATTATCCTTCACCTCTCGATGCATGTCCTCGTGAAGTAGACATCTTGGGTGAAGATGAAGAGAGCATGTAAGCATTCATACATAACTCCTTGCATAACCTTGAGAAAAATTCAGCCTTTTACCCCTTAACGCAATGGCCTAATAACCTATGTCAACAATCAACACCTCCCATAATTCCACCACTTGACATGTTCAATATTTTACATCCTAAAATTGAATCACAAAACAAGTCTTATCCATCAACCATGGGGGAACCTATTCATAATGAAGACATATATATTGACAAATCTCCATGATATGAGAACAAAGTCAACAACACACCCATTAACCTAGAGCAATGTTATGGACAAGGTTTAAATTTTTGATAAAGCAAGGATGTGACATAAGGAATGAGCATGAGGTTCATAAATTTTTGGAACAAATACCATCAAAAGAAACTAAGGGATCATGATATCAAGATCCTCTGCCTTCACATCAAACAATTTCTCAATCAAGTAAGAAACCCTAGCCCTATAAAATTAAGAAGCTACCATTTTTACATACCATAACGAAGATTGAACGAACCTTAGATAAATTTCTCAGCTTGGGATTGATTACATTACCACCATATGAGAAAATAAAAAAGGAAAAAGTACAAACATGTCTTACTATGCATACCATAGAACACTTGGGAATCTTACTGACGAATATTATGCTTTAAAGAAGGTATTGAAAGAATTTGATTCTTTTACAAGTTAATATGATTGTATAATCAAATAATAATTCGTTACTTTGCTCCTTTCTATGTGATGGTTGTAGAATTATAGCATGCTCACTACCACATGTATTGAACTTTATGCACAATTATCTTTTGTATTACAAGGAGTAACATATCATATTATATCTTGGCTCATCCTTGTCCTACATTTGGTGGCAAGGGGTTAGGTAGCCTTGTCTTAGGTGTAGTTCTTATTGAGATCCCTATCTATCTCCTTAAAATGTTAATGTAGCGAGTACACTAACATTTTAAGGGGGGCATATAGTCCCCTGATTATTGTTTACATGTTTCATTCTTAGTGATGATGGCATACATCTCCTAGGAAGTGTGACCATATTAATCAAAGTGTGGCTTTCTTGATCTATATGAAGTATCAATTTTATGGTAAAGTTAGGCTTAATGTCCCATAAGAGTGACTTTTCTTGGCATATGATATTCCTCTTGGTGGTAATGTTATGGTTTGCATTCCCTAAGGTGTGAATCTTTTATTCCTCGCTTAGTTAGGTCTCTTGGTGGTGATTCCAAGTGTGATTTTATCTAAGGTGTGACCTTCCATGTATTAAGAAAAACCCCTTTGATTATTTGTTTACCTTGTCATTTTATTCCATAATTTTCTAGCATATGCAAATTTCTGGCCTTGTGAAGCAATTTTATTCCATGAGTGTCTAGCATAATTCAACTTGCTCGCCTTGTGAAGAAATTTAATTCCATGAGTGTCTAGCATAATGTAGCTTGCTAGCCTTGTGAAGATATTTTATTCCATGAGTTTCTAGCATAATGCAACTTTCTAGCCTTGTAAAGAAATTTTATTCTATAAGTGTCTAGCATAATGCAACTTAATAGCCTTGTGAAACAATTTTATTCCACGAGTGTCTAGCATAACACAACTTGTTAGCCTTGTGAAGCAATGATAATTTTTATGGGTACACACCTAGTGAATATCAGACTTCACTAGACCTTGTGTGTTTCTCATCTTGGCCTTGGGGCTCACTTGGTGAATATTGGACTTCAATAGCCCTTGTGACTATATTTTATGGACATATAGCATAACACAACTTGCTAGTCCATCCTTTTTTCTTTTTTCCTTTTTACATTAACTTTGACATTGAATGTTTGTGTACCTTGTATTGCTGCTATACATGTGTGTGTTATTTTGTGCCTATGTTGGTTTACCATGAGATTATAGGTATTAGGGTCTTGATCACTCTCCTTGATCCTTTTTCATATTATCTCTCCAACACTTGTACAATTGGACCTCCCTTGACATATATTTCTCTACTTTAGTGTGAGTCTGAGTGTAAGTTCATATCTCACTAAAGTGGGGGCTAAATGTAATGTAGAAAATTGTATGCCTTTACAATTTCAAACTATAACTTGGTCCCTTAATTTATTGGACTTAATTAAGCTTCTAATTTTCCAAATTATGCATTCCAAATCCTTATTCTTACCATTTTCTAAAAGGGGAACCAACATTAAATAAACACATTTAATAATTAAATTGCCTTGGATCATGTTTGTCTTGGAGATATAGGCCAGGACCCATTCACCCATGGGTGAATGGGTCCCATTTATGAGCTAGGAACTAAATTAAAATATGTTTTTTGGCAGTATTTTAATGATTAAAATTCAAATTGTAGGTGTCAGCTTTTGGAATCTAATTTTCGGGAAATTGGATAAACACCTATAAATATATAGTCTTTTTATCATTTGAAATATAAAAAGATCTAAGTGACATTAAAGAGAAATTCAAGAGAATCCAAGAGCAACATTACCAGTCATTTGTAGTAGTAATCAAGATCCTAACATCATGTCAAATTTTATGTGTGTTCATGTTGTCATGTGAGGGCTAGCAAGTGTTGTAGGTCTTCATGCATCTAAGAATTCAAGCAAATCAAGCAATCAAGATCCAATTCCCTTGAAGTGATGTGTATGTATTTAGTCCTTCAAGAAAGCTATTGAAGGGTGGTGAGTTGCAACAATTGTTCATTCATCATTTCTTTCCTTTCCATTCAAGGTTTTTATCATTGACATTGTCATTGTGAAAGTGAGAACACTATTCACAGGGTTTGATTAAGGTAATCCCATAAAATGGCCCAACATTTTCTCCTCCTTTGAATGTGAAAGTTATAGGTTGAAGAAGGATTGAAGAGATCTTGAAGAGCAATTTTGAATTATTGCATTTTTTTCATCATTCTTGTCAACCTACAAAAACTAAGTTACAAAATTCATTTTTGACGTTTTGACAAAATTGCAGGTGGAAAACAACATCTCTCTATCCAGCACTAGAGGACTGTAAAAAGTATTTTTGGAAGCCTTAACAAGGAACCATTAACCTAGGGGCGAACTAGTTCTTCTACACAATTTGGAATCAACTTTTGGTGGTAAGTACATGCCCTCTAATATCTCCTAGATTTGCCTACAAAGTGTTGTTATAGTTTGTTTATCTTTGGGAATCTTCATTTTACATATTAGGTCATATAGTTAAATTAGCTTCATAATTTAAAATCATTTCTAAATCATTCCTAATCATCCTAAGACCCTACAAAATCCACCAACCCAGGTTTGATTGAGGTTGAAAGCTAATCTCTTGGCTTTGTGGTTGGTATTATAATGAAAATTTAGGAAGAGGCCCCTCGAATCCTAGGTTCTTTGCATTTAGGACCTAAGATCCCCTTTCCCACCTTTTCAGACATTATATAAAAGAAGGGAAAAATAATTAAAAGTTTGACTCAATATTTAAAATATTTTTTTATATCATAAGAAACATTGACCAAGAAGCAACAAGTAGAATGGTTTATGTTTGCATTGTTGCCACAAAATAGAGCATCTTTGGATATTTTAATTTTTAATACTTATTGAAAAAGGTAGAGTTGGCCTCTAGGATATAATACCTTGGAGGAGGAAAGATAAGAAAAATGAGAGAAGATAAATAGAAAAGATAATATTGGAGCTAGAACAACTAAAAATAAAACAATAAATATTAGCCAAGGGATATACCAATTAGGAGGTATCACTATTAGAAAGAAGAAAATTTGGTGCATCCACTACTTGAATGGAGGTCATGTAGGGAATGAATTCCTAGTCCTAGAGTGGAAAGAAGAGTTGTGGCAATGAGAATATAATTTATGGAACCTTCGAGGAGGTTAAAAAGTATTCTCTATGGAATTTGTGGAGAGTGAGATGATCATTAGATAGATGATAGTCCCTCATTTCTATTTTGACTAAGAGAGGAGCCTAAACATGAACCTTCTTGTAAATATAAGTGCAAAGATAAGAAAATAATCCATAGAGGGATGACGAGAGTCAAGGGATTGATAAAAATAGTCTACCATGTGCGGGATCATGGGTATGACCAACCATAATGGAGAAAATTGAATGCAATCAATATAATATAAAATATGGCACCATATATCATGTATGAAAAATATCTACTAGCTATAAGGATGCTTATTCACAAAATGATAATAGTGGTTATTGCAAAGTATAGAGGACATGGAATAGGAAGAGGTCAAGGTCAAAGAAGAAGAGATGATGTAACATGATTCAAGTGTAGTGAAGCAACACATTATGCTAGTGAGTGTGAAGAGGAGAAAAATAAGACATAGATTTTGTGATAATTCTACACATGATACCTTCAATTGTCCTAGGGTGGTGTAATACTATAAGAATTTCTAGACAATTACTCAAATGTGAAGAATTATTTGGGCTAATTATAATGAGGGGAGAAAAGGTGATAATGATAATGCCAAAGAAAAACCCCTTAGATGCTCAAAGATGTCAATGGACAAAGGTGGATGATAAGGAGGAAATAAGATAAAATTATTAGATAAATGAGGAAAAGTTAGAAACAAAATATTTGGAGAGAAAATAACAATTATAGAGGAAAAATATTACATATATACATATAAAAAGTAAAGTATTTATAATTACTAGGGGTGGAATAGACACCACAGAGGAAAAATTAGTTATCACAGACTCAAAAGAGGAGGACGTAAAGGAATTTCCCACAAAATGAGGCCATGATATTATTGTAAAAAATATTAAAAGGGTAATTAGAGAGGAAGAAGAGAGAGAGGATTACTACAAATCATATTTATTTGAGAAATGATCTCTATTGTTAAAATAATTCAACAAATTTGTGAAGGAGGAAAACAAAATGGAAAAGTTTCATTAAAGAAATTCATGAAATACTAGAATAAATTCAAAGAATTTAGCACAAAACCACATGTGAGAAGAATGTAGAAAATAACAAGAAAGTGGCAAAAACATCATATTTTGATTTGGTTAAGAGTCTATGACAAACAAATGAAAAATGTATTAGTAGAATTAGGTACAAATGTGAGCATCATGCCAAGGAGAATTTATAATGGTTTGTTAACTATCATGAAGTGTTTGAATTATGGAAGGAGGAAATAATATTATATGGAGAGGATATGAGTGTGCACATACCTTTAAATACAAACATGGTTTCCACATACATTGAAGAGATAGTTCTAGATAGACATAAATTAAGAAGATGATTACAAGGGTTTATATTTATTAGGAATGATTCATAAAGTAGAAAATACTAAAGGTCCAAAATTAGAGGGGAAAATTTCCATGAAAACAATGATTATATCACTAAAAGTGAAAATGTATTACAAGCCTGGCTACTAAATGAGCTTGAAACAAGAGAAACAAGATTTTTGGGGTTTGTGGGAGAATATATTATAATTCAAGTTGAAAAAATAGTTCAAAGTAGTACCAAGAGGAGAAAAACATATCATAGACACAAATAATAGAGAACACTACTACAAAAGAGAAAATATACCACAAACCCATGGATTATGCCACATTATTGGGGGAATTTTACTCATCAAACTATCACATTATTTTGGGGTAGGTGACCCACTAGGACATGTAAAGAACATGGAAATAATATTTGAGAGGGAAGGCTTTATGAGGGTGGATGCATTATATGATACATTGGTATGCAACACAAAATGATGGTGGTATGCCCACAAACCTAATATTCCAACATGGAAAACACTCACTATATTAATCAAGAATTAATATTTACTTGATGGGGATCTATAACTTACATAAGAATAATGTGATGTTATTGATTCAAGGATACATCTAAGAAAAATAATTCAAGAGTGGGATGACATGAGAATATGAGGAGGGACTCTGAGTACAATTGATTCAATGGACCAAAGATTTGATATATTAATCAAGAGAAAAGGATGAAGAAAAGAGACTAGAATATGATGTAAGAATATTAATATAAATTTTTTTCATTCTATGATCCAATTAGAGAAATAAATGATGTATTATAAAAATAAAGAACTGATAGTGTTACTAGTAAAATAAGCCAATGAGACATTTAAAGAAAATAGAAATATGATAACCCACAAAATGTTAGGATAAAGTGACATTAACCTTGTAATCCTAAGTCATTTTCATGTATCTCAATTATTCTTGGAATGTGTACTTGGATGCCTAGGGTCATGAGGGATAAAAGTATTTAATATTTATATATCTATGAAAAATTATAATTGCATTCATAAAGGTGGACCCAATCATTGGCGACAGTTACAAAGCATATTGTCAGAATATTCCTTCCATGCATCCACTTTGGAGGTGGAGACCACTTGGACTTGCATGTCTATGCATGTTGTTGCATTTATCTATCATGTTATCTCTGAGTGGGGTTCAAAGGTTTACATGTTGTGCATGTTAGTACTCAGAGCCATTAGAGAGTAATGAAGCACTTAGAGTTGACCAATTATGATTGGTTGTGGGTTAGGTGCCCATGTGAAGGCTATGAAATCATTTATGTTTTTTTACTAAGTTTATGTGATTTCCAAGAGATGGGGCATATGATTTTTGTAGGTGGATTCACCCCTTGTTTTGAGATACCATAGTGGTATTCTCATCCTATCTCTTCTATAAATTGGAGACTTGTGTTATTAGAGGTTATGATTATTTTGTAGGTTGTTGAAGTAATGAAGTACTACTAGAATTTAAAGAGAAAAATTATATTATTGTAAAATAATTCGAAGTTTGATACAATATTTGGATCTCTTTGGGTGTGGGTTGTTTTTCCTAAAAGGGTTTCTCCATGTAAATTCTATCACTTGTGTCATTTTATATTTCTTCATATTATTTTTAAATGCCCAATTAGATAATCTTTAATATGGGTAATCTTGGTTCATAACAATATGTAGCAAAATAACAAGAAAAAATTAAAAGGACAAGAACAAGAACAAGTAGGGAAAAAATAAAGACAGAAAAAAAAGAACAAGAAAAAGAGCAAGAGCAAAAGAAGGAAGAAAATAAAGAGCAAGAGAAAGAAAAAGCATAAGAAGTAGGAAAAAAAGAACAAGTACAAGAAAAAGAAAAATAAAAAGAGCAAGAGCAAGAGAAAGAAGAAAAGAAAGAGCAAGAGAAAGAAAAATAACAAGAACAAGAGAAAGAACAAGAACAAGAACAAGAACAAGAACAAGAACAAGAACTAGAACTAAAACAAGAAAAAGAATAAGAACACGAACAAGAACAAGAAAAAAATAGAAGAAGAAGAAGCAGCAAAAGGATATGAAGAAGAAGGAAAAGAAAAATAAAAAGAAGATGAAGATAAATATTTTATGTATCTGTTACCACACTTTTGGTCATCCCTCAAAGGTCGTTTGCTACTCAAATTTTTTCGCTAAGTCTCATGCTAGCGGTCTTTTGGTTAGCTATTGTAACCTTGTCGATCATTGCTCAGGTTATTAAAACTCTTTCATTTTCCGTTGTGGTGGTCTTCTTTAAAGCATTGTCTTATTTTTCGCATGGTGGTATTTTCCAAAGTTATATGAAATTTTGTAAGTCCCACTTTATTCATTGCTCGAGCTATTTTGGCATCTTTATTTATGTAATCCAAGTGGTGTTTTACCAAGTTATCTAGACTTTTCCCTTTACCACCACGAAGATGATGGAGATTTCGAAGATGTGGTGAACCGAGAGTTAAAGTGTGGGTGGTGTTTCCAGATAGTTATAGAACCCATTGCAGAGTCCACAGCTATGTGACCTACCTCTTTCACCGATATAAAAGTCATTCCCATTCAATTTTTTAAAAGGTAGTTATAATGAGGTGATGATGTGAAAGGTTGCATGTGCCAACCTGACAAAGGGGTACAATTAAATGCATATATACTTGCACACTTATTGCGGGACAATAAAAGGAAATTTGAGCTACTTGAGAAGAGAATAACTCAACTGCAATACTGGGAAAGACAGATGAAGGAGAATTTGTTGGTGAAAACATTAATCCTTTAATTCTACAAGTGCTAAAGGGATATCAATATTTCTGGGTTAACTTGCACCATGCCTGAGATAGGGGACACTAGACTAGGGAAAATAAATTGGGATGAATTTAGGGGAAAATTTCATAAACCAAATCCACCACCCATCACCCGACAAGTTGTTAATAGTGGATTGGTTGAGGAAACAACTTTCCCCATAGTCATGCAATGCCCAGAATTGGTCCTTGAATGTATCAAGCACTACGATTCTTAGTCCAATCTGATTAGAATAGAGGATAAAAGGTTGGTGGTTAAATTTCAAATAACCACCTTTGCTTCATGTCTGAGAATCCTTGAAAGGGAAAATTTCTCATTCTTGTATTTTACCAATTCTCAAATTAAGTTTTCTGCTAAGAAAGGCTTCTATCATAATGAGATGGCAAAGAATTGGTTAGCAAATCCTAGAAGAGGTAAATCCCAGTTACCATGAAATTTGCACAGAAATCATTTCATGGAGGAAATATCAGATATCATGATACCATTGCACAAACTTAGGGGAGATGAAGATGCTCATGGATTTAAAGATTGGATGTACTTTTTCATCCAAATTGTGCTTTAAGGAAATCAATTTTTAGATTGGGCACAACTTATTAGTGACATAATGCAAAACCTACTCATTTTCTTTACAATTAATGAGACTTTCCACATGTCATCATACTTAATCTATGCCATTGCAAGCACCAAACTTGATTAGGTTTGAGGCCAAGTGACCTTCCCTGTGATTAGGTATCGATTTTCAAATACCTCGACAAACTATAGCTGAACAATATTTTCCTTCACCATAGAAGGATATATGACACCTTCACCATGAGGATGACTTGAGAGTTTCAGGGAAAAATTGAGATGAGAGTTACACTAGAAGCCATGTAAGAGGTACCCAGAGGATAAATTTGTGATGATTGGGGTCTGCAGGCAGCTTGATGATGTGAATAAGAGGTGCCAAGAGTGAAAAAGGGCAACTATTCAGTTTGGTTTTGGTCCCTTCACCTGTAACTCCATGTTATATGCTTTGAACATTGAAAGGGAAATATCTAAATATACCTTTCATTTTTATGATGAACGTTTTCCATTTGACATAAAGGAGTATGTGAAAAATAACTTGAAACTAGGTCTTGGTTTCTTTCATCTGCCTGAATTAGAAGATTATTAGGTTGAATCTTTTGATGAGTTTGAAGTGAGAAGAAAAAGCTAGATGAGATTGTCTTTGTGATGCATGAGCATCTAATGGTGTAGGGAAATCTTGCATCACCCAAAAAAAATGTTTTTCCTTAATTTCTTTAGTTTTTTTGAGTTCCATGATGGCACTTAAGGGGTGTAAGATAGCCAGGAGTTGGAAAAGGAAAAAATGATCACTTACTATTTGTAGTAATTCGACCTATATAAACTCATATGGACCTAAAAATTTACCCCAAGGAGCAGAACTAAAAAAACATTTTCGATCGTGAAAGAATCGTCTCAATGCCTTGCACAGTTTGGGAGATATTAAAGTTTATGTCCTAGGAAATTTCTCCAATGCAACTTCAAATTCAGATATGAAAACCTTAGAAGCCCTGAAACAACTTGAAAAGTTGATGAACTAACCTCCGGTGGGTTTAGCGTTGTAGATATCTTCGAGATATTTCCAACGATATGTTATAATAGCCAATCAGACACTTGGATCAAAAGTTATGGCCTTGCGAAGTTGCCCCTCTATAAAGGAAATTTCATTAAAATTTCTTCCTAGGTTAGAAATCAAACGGGGAATTTTGGTGCCAAAACAAAAGGGAAATTTTAACTTTCTAGAACATTCTAAGGTGGTTATTGGGTAAAAGAAAAGGGTTAAGTGGTGGTTGTAGAAGGTGGCTCCAATAGTGCAGATTGTGGCTCTGAATAATACATTTTGTTTTCAAAGTTGATTTTGGTGTAATGAATCAAGACAATGAGGCTGTAGCATGTAAGTTTTGAATTTGTAATTTCATTTTTTGGAAAATAATTGAAAGTGAGTTATTTTTTTGTCTTACATCTTCTATGTTGGTATCTGTTGTGGTGATTTGTGTGGGTTTCGGGCGGTGTGGCCCTCATCAAGTGGTATAAAATATAGGTTCTTGAGTTTGTAACAGAGTGTCAAACGTGAGGTAGTTGTAGCAAAACCTATGAGTGTGGGTTGAGTTCAAGATGCCTCCAAGACTTTCCAAACATGGCAGAGGTAGAGGCCAAGGTGGTGGAGGAAGAGATCCACCTAGAGATGAAATCAAAGCCCTTAGAAGGCAATTAGAAACCTTGCAACAAGAGGTTCAAAGAAGAGATGTGCATTGAGAAAGAGATGATAGTGAAGATGAAACAAAAGAGAAAATGGAAGAGAAAGAGCAGGATCCAATGGATCTTGGAGAAAGAAGATTGCTATGAGTGATCTCAAGCATTGGGAAGAGACCTAAAATGGAGGTTTCAACTTTCAATGGAAGTCTAAATCCTGAAGAATTGATCGATTGGATCAATGACATGGAGGAATTTTTTGAGTTTGAGGAGATTGAAGATCCTCATAGAGTGAGGTTTGCAAAGAAAAACTTGAAAGGTCACACCAGTATATGGTGGAAAGAGGTCTAGTTAGAAAGAGGAAGACAAGGGAAAGATTAAATTTTTGAATGGGACATAATGGTTTCAAAATTGAAGAAACAATTTATTCCAGTTGATTACGAATTGGAGTTGCTCAAGAATTTGTAGAGCTTGAGGCAAGGAAAAAGGATGGTGAAATAATACATAGAGGAATTTCACAAGTTCCTGATTCATACAGGACATTCTAAGGTGAATAAAGAGAAAGTTGCTCATTATATTAATAGGTTGAAGCCAACCATACATGAGGAATTGGCACTGGTAAGAATGGCCACCAATGAGGACACTTATTAGTTTTCTTTAAAGGTTGAAGAACGATTGAACAAGAGGTTTTAGAATAAACAAAGAGGTGGAGGCCATGGAGGAAAGACCAATGGACTGTCATATGGAGGTCAAAATGAAGATAAAAAAAGGGGTGAAGGCTCCAGTAGCAGCTAGAACTAGAAAGGAGATAACACCTATCGTCCTCATGATCATAATAATGGAGACCAAAGAGGAAGAGGAAGATTTGGATGAGGACCGGGAAGAGGAGGCTTCCATTGAACCTATTTCTAGTGCAAAGAAGAATGACATAGAGCCTGTGAGTGTCCTCAACATCAAGGACAAATAGAAGACCTAAGGATAATGCATAAGTTACACATATAGATGAAGATGTTGAGTCTTCACATTCTGTGGATGTAGAAAGAGGAGAGGTTCTTGTCACTAGAAGAGCATTGCTAAATGAGAAGGAACCAACTCAAAGGAAGAATTTATTTCGCACTAGATGTAAGTGCGAAGGTAAAGTTTGCAATGTTATTATTGATGGAGGTAGTACTAATAACCTTGTTTTAGAAGTGATGGTTAGTAAGTTGCGGTTGGAGAGAAGAAGGCATCTAGATCCATATAGGATCTCTTGGTTGTAGAAGAACCATAAGGTTTTGGTAAATGAACAATGTATGGTAAAGTCCAAGATTGGAAATTGCCATGATGAGGTATTGTGTGATATTATGCCTATGGATGTTTGTCATATGTTGTTAGGAAGATCGTGGTAGTTTGATCAGTGAGCAGTACATGATGGACATGCCAACACCTATTCTTTGAAAAAGGATGGATTTCATCATAAGTTGAAGCCCTTGAAAGAGGCAAAGGAAAAGGTATGCAGTAATGCAAGAATTTTTTTGGTTGATGGAAGAAAGTTCCTAGAAGGTATGAGGCATGAGCATATGTGTTTTGCATTGATCCATAGAGTTGATAAAAATGATAAAAATGAGGTACCTGTAGAGGTTTCAAATATGTTGAATGAATTTCAAGATATTGTTTCTAATAATTTACTTGAAGGTTTTCCTCTAGTAAGAAATATTAGTCATCAGATGGACCTGATTCCTAGAGCCAGTTTTCTGAATAAGTAGCTCATCGTATGACTCTAGCAGAGAGTGAAGAGTTGAATAGACAAGTGCAAGAGTTGTTGTGGAGGGGATTAATTAGAGAGAGTTTGAGTCCATCTGTAGTACTTGTAGTACTAGCACCAAAAAGGATGGGGAATGGCGGATGTGTACAAATTCTAGAGCCATCAACAAGATCACCATCAAGTATAGATTTCCCTTGCCAAGAATGGATGACATTATGGATTATTTGAGTGGAGTTGAGTACTTCACAAAGATAGATTTGAAGAGTGGATATCACTAGATCCAGATTAGAGAAGGAGATGAATGAAGATAGAATTCAAAACCAAGGAGGGCTTGTATGAGTGGTTAGTCATGCCTTTTAGGCTAACCAATGCATTGAGCACATTTATGTGGCTTATGA
Source organism: Sequoia sempervirens (assembly GCA_007258455.2). Lineage (NCBI taxonomy): Eukaryota > Viridiplantae > Streptophyta > Pinopsida > Cupressales > Cupressaceae > Sequoia > Sequoia sempervirens. The sequence goes on along the minus strand of VDFB02370465.1, from coordinate 119,060 downwards.
ATGAGGTATTGAAATATTTTTTAGGAAAATTTGTTATTGTTTATTTGGATGATATTTTTATTTTTAGTAAGACATTGGAGGAGCACTTGATGCATATTCGAAGATTTTTTAAGAAGAAGGGAGGAGAAGCTGTTGATTAATTTGAAGAAATTTAGTTTTGTGAAGAGAGAGTTGGTGTATCTAGGATTTTTTGTCTTAGCAGAGTGATCTGTATAGGATCTAGACTAGATTGCAGTATTTAAATGCTTAACTTTTACAATGCTTTTACAATGATTATTCCAAGTTAATTAAATCAAAATTAACTTATGGAAATAACAAAATGAAAGTAATAACAAGGTGATTTAACAGAAAGGAAGGAAATGAGAGACGAAAGAGAGAGAAGAAGAGAAGTGCAAACAGTTGATAACGGAGTTCGTCACGAAAGTGACTACGTCTCCGGGTCCACTCCAATAGAGAGACCGATCCGATTAACTCCAAAAATCAGTTACAAAGCACCACAATCATTCTCCAAGCACTTCGGCAGCATAACAGCGCTCTGACGTGCGAGAATGGAATCTCTACAAGACCTCTCTTCCGATTATCTCCACAGCTTCAAGACTTCGTCACCTGAAAGAAACTTGATACCAACTCTCACCTTACACCCCTTTTTATACATAAAATTTGCTCAATTTGGCTCTCAACCAATTGATTTACAAAATATTTCCCAAATCCACCTTATCTCTCCAAAATACATAACAATCTTCAAAAATCTCCCAATTTTGCATAAAAATCTTTACAAATTTCCCCTAATAAATCTTTAATAATCCCCCTTTATTTACTTAAAAAATCTCCCAAATTAATTTTAGCCCTTCAATCTTCTTATTTTCGGGCTTTGGAGGTTTTGGAGGTTATATTTTAATCTTTAAAAAGATTATTGTTTTATTTTTCTAGGGAGTTAGGGAGTTTGTTTTTAAAATTTAAAAAACATTCGGTTACATAATACACAACAAAATCAACCGATGCCAATTATAAACTGAACGGGCTCGCTGGCTCGTCGGTTAGCAATGTATTTTGGGGAACCACGGTCCCGGGTTCCACTCCCGGCCGTTGCATTTTTTAAAAACAAATTCCAACTGCTCTTTTAACAAAAACAACGCGACGCCAAATATAATAGAGCGAACCTTTTCTGGTGTAACGGTGGCCCGAAGTATTCGCGTATGGGAGGTCCCGGTTTCAAATCCCACACCGGCCGACCTATCATTTTTGCAAACAAAAATTAACGAACACCGACGATGGAGGGACATGCCACGTGTCGCACCCGGAGGGTGCCACGTGGCGAGATATCATTCGCCAATAACGCTGACCAGGACGCTGATGTGGATGCCAACTCGGAATACAGACGACTGCCACGTGTCCAACATTGACTTGCCGACGACGACACGTCATCGCCAACCTGTCTGCCACCTGTCGCTAACTGTACTGCCACTTGGATGCCACGTTAACAATGTACGGACTGCCACGTGTCACTCTGTGATTGGACCGTACCATGCTGACATCATCGTACGGATGACACGTGTCAACCACAAATTGGTCCATTTTGATCTGCACAGATGCTGACGTCATCATGTACGGATGCTGACGTCATCATATACCTTTAAGTCCACCAAGTCAACTGCAACTTTGACCGCTGATAACTCTTGCATCCGATGTCGGATTTCGATGAAACGAACGTTGCCGGAATCATCTCGACGAGCTCTTCGCGATGACGCCGACTTCAAAGATTTTTGACGATGCCATTTTTTCCGCCTTCTGGACGCCCCTGATTCTGAATTTGACCGAAGGTTTGACTGGCCATAACTCGTGCAAACGGACTCATTTTCGCTCCGTTCGAGTTGTGCTGGAACCAAGACGCTGAGATCTTTCTGATGGTGCAGATTCTGGAGAGAAACGAGACACTTCAATTTTCACTAAAAAATGTCCACCGGATCACAGAGGGTCTTAAAATGGATCTAGAGAAGGTGAGATCAATCATTGAATGAACTAACCTAAGAAATGTTACAGAGGTAAGATCATTTCATGGTCTAGCAAGTTCTTACAAAAAAATTATTAAGAATTTCAGTAATATTTGTGCACCTCTAACCAAAGCGATGAGAGGGGATATAAAAGAGTTTAAGTGGACTATAGGAGAAGCCAAAATTTTTGATATGTTGAAGAAGAAAGTTACAGAGCAACCTATTTTGGCACTTCCAAATTTCAATAAGGTCTTCCAAGTAGATTGTGATGCTAGTGACACTGCCATAGGAGTTGTTTTGAGTCAAGAAGGTAAGCCTATTGCCTATTTTAGTGAGAAGTTAAATGATGCTAAGAAGAAATATTTTGTCTATGATCAAGAGTTTTATGCTATAGTTTAGGATTTTAAGAAATGGAGACAATATTTGTTGCCAAAAGAATTTGTTTTATATATTGATTACCAAGATTTGTACTATCTCAATAGTCAAGGAAAGTTAAATCAAAGGCACTTAAAATGGGTTGAGTTTTTGTAGAGTTATGCCTTTGTTTTGAAGCACAAGAGTGGGAGGTCAAACAAAGTTGCGGATGCCTTGAGTAGAAGGAAAAATTTGTTGATAGAAATGAATATAGAGGTTGCTGGGTTCAATGAACTCAAGAGTTTGTATCATGAAGACCCAGACTTTGCAGAAGCTCGTAAGGATTGTTTTGAACTTGTTACATTGGATAGGATGAGATGGTTGGATATTTTAATCCAAGATGGGATGTTGTTTAGAGGAAGCCAATTGTGCATTCCAAGGAGTTCTATGAGAGAGAATCTAATCAAGGAGAAGCATAATGGAGGATTGGCTAGAAATTTCATTCGAGATAAGACCATTTCTCTTGTCAGTGAGAATTATTATTGGCCACAGTTACAACAATATGTGAAGAAGTTTGTACAAAGTTGTAGAGTATGTCAGATGGAAAAAGGAACAAGTTAGAATACTAGATTGTATCAACCATTACCTGTACCTGAGAGTCCATGGGAGGATATTAGCATGGTCTACCATATTTGTGGTGGTGGATAGATTTTTAAAGATGGAAAATTTCATTTCGTGTCATAAGACCAGATGTTGTTCATGTTGCAGAGTTATTTTTTAGAGAGGTGGTGAGACAACATGGTCTACCAAAGAGTATAGTTTTAGACAAAGATACCAAATTTGTTGGTTATTTCTGAAGGACATTATGGAAGAAGTTGACAAAATATTTGAAGTTTAGTTCTACACACCATCCAAAGACTGATGGAAAAATAGAGGTGGTGAATAGGATTTTTAGTAACCTGCTAAGATGCTTAGTAGGAGATAAGCCCAAGGGATGGGATTTGATTATACCACAGGTAGAATTTTCTTACAAAAATTATATCAACAAGAGCACTGGTAAATCACTATTCTAGATTGTGTATGGCAGTAGTCCAAGAAATTATTTTGAACTAAGAAAGATGGATAAGGGGGAGAAGAGTAGTGCTGAGGCTGAAGATTTTGCTGAGCACCTGAAGAATTTACACGAAGAGGTGAAGAAACATATCAATAAGATGAACTCACAATATAAGGCTAAGGCAGATCAAAAAAGGAGGTATAAGGAGTTCTAGGGAGGAGATGAAGTCATGGTTTATTTGTGAAAGGAAAGGTTTCTATTTGGTACATACAACAAGTTAAAGATGAAGAAGTTTGGACCATGCAAGATCCTGGAGAAGCATGATTTAGGAAATGCATATGAGGTAAAAATACTTGATGAAATTCATATTTCACCTGTTTTTAACATTCCATATTTAACATAATATCATGAAGGAGGAATTGATGAAGAAATAATAGAAGCACAGTGGAATATCCCAACACCTACTTCAGAAAAGGAGGAGATATAAGAAATTATGGATAGTCATGTGGGTAGAAGCACAAGAAACATGCAATATGCAGATTATTTGGTGAAGTGGAGAGGAAGGTCTGTTGAAGATTCATTATGGTTATCTGAGGTTGAGGTTAACTGTCTTGGTTTTCCTCTAACTCCTGAGAAGTGAGAGGGTCACTTTTCAAATTGCCCTCGGTGTTTGATGTAGGAGCATCCAACGATGTAGGGAAATCTTGCATCACCCAAAAAAATTATTTTTCCTTAATTTCTTTAGTTGTTTTCAGTTCCATGATGGCACTTAATGGGTGTAAGATAGTTAGGAGTCAGAAAAGGTGAAAAACAACCACTTACTATTTTTAGTAAGTCAGCCCAAATGGACTTGTATGGACCTAAAAATTTACCCCAAGGAGTAGAACTGAAAAAAAAATTATGATCATGAAAGAATCATCTCAATACCTTGCACGGTAAGGGATATATTAAAGTTTTTGTCGTGATAAATTTCTCCAATGCAACTTCAAATTTAGATATGAAAACCTTAGAGGCCCCAAAATAACTCGAAAAGTTGATGAACCAACATCCAATGGGGTTGATGTTGTAGATCTCTTCGAGAGCTTTCCAAAGATATGTTATAATAGCCAATCAGACACCTAGATCAAAATTTATGGCTCCACAAAGTTGCCCCTCTAAAAAGGGAATTTCATTAAAATTTCTTCCTAGGCCATAAATCAAAAGATGGGACTTTTGGCGCCAAAAAAAAGGGAAAGCTGAACTTTCTAGAACATTATAGGGTGGTTATTGGGTAAAATAAAAGGGTTAAGTGGGGATTGTAGAAGGTGGCTCCAATAGTGCAGATTGTGGCTCCGAATAATACATTTTGTTTTCAAAGTTGATTTTGGTGTATTGAATCAAGTCCATGATGCTATAGCATGTAAGTTTTGAATCTATAATTTCATTTTCTAGAAAATAATTGAAAGTGAGTTATTTTTCTGTCTCGCATCTTTTGTGTTGGTATCTATTGAGGTGATTTGTGTGGGTTTTGAGTGATGTGGCCCTCATCACTTTGAGACAAATAATCACTTATGGATTGGAATGGGATGTATAGGGCATTGAAGATGATGAATCAAATTTGGTAGATCCAATCTTCAAAAAGCTAATAGGTAATTGACCCATCGTTGCTATGTATTGGAGTAACAAGGAAATCAAAACAATTGCAGTAAGGACTAAAGATGTCTTACAGAGAACACAGGAATGGGTGGCTAAAAAGAAAACAGAGCAATCCTGCCCTTAGACCAGGTGACAAGATACTCAAGCTACAATTGGAAGTAGTCAACCCCCTATAATTTCAGGGACTTTTGGGTCAACTTCACGCCTAATGCCATCTAGTGCTCAAAGTGATGGGGATGATGAGCCCCCTGATAAGAATCTGTTCTAGCAGGCTTGTGGAGAAGACATCCTTGATCTACCCCACCTGGATAAAGATAAAGAGATTGAAGAAGGAGAAGAGGATTTAAGAAACATTGAAATTAGTACTTCTTCATCCCATCATTCATGGTGCAGGGGCACCTACAACCATGTTTCAAATTTGATATGTTGATGTGTAACAAGGTGAAATTTTGGGTGTCTAGGGAGTGTTCAAAGTTTTGTTGATCTAAATAAGGTCTAAAAATAACATCCTCTATGTAATTTTGGGTTTTGTATGGTCATTTGAGTTTGGGGGTTAATAAGTTTCCTAAAAAACAAAATGATGTTGGAAAAAGTTGTTAAAATACTATTTTATGGGAGTTTAAGAGTCTTAGGAAATCCAAATAATAGGTTTGGACGTTGAAGAAGTTAGTTTCAAATGAGGAAAGTATTTAAGAGCCTTCAAGGGGCTTGAGAAGGGGTTGAAGAAGAATTGTAATGCTCCTTCACTAAGGAATACATCGTCCATCTTTTACATTTTCACTATGTTTTCTCTATTTTCCAGAATTCTACATCTCCTATACCGGCTATACAATAAGTGGTTGGATTTGAAACTTGTTTGATCTTCAAGGGCATGGAATAGCTTCCTTTGGATTAAATTTGAGGCTTAGATTTTATGTTTTTTGGCATATTTTTTTATTTATGTGTAACTGTGTTCCTAAACTAGTGAAGGCCCTGTTTCTCATTAAATAATGTAAGGTAGCCATCCCATCTACTGTTTGATCTATGTCTCGATGGGATGGCCCAATATGTTGGAAAAATAAACATTTATAAGTGTTAATATGATGGGGGGAATGAATTGAAGAGTGAGGGAGGTCATATTAGAATGGAATTCTATGTTTTTCATGTGAATTTGTGTTGCTAAGGCATGGGTTGTTAATTAGACTATTGTAACAGTAAATGTAAGGGTTGTTTGTCATTATGAAGAATAGATAAAAGGTGTTAGAGGTATTTATTTGGTCTGAGGAGCCTAGATATGTGAATTTTCAAGAAAACCCTTGATATTTGTATAAAAATGAGGGTTTCATAGAACAGTGATAGAGAGACCTTGAACTTGTAAACAAATTGTGGAATTTGTTGATTTGATACATGAGTAATGACTTCCTAATGGAATTTTGTGAGAGGAAGATGTTTAAGGAGCAATTTGTTTGTAAAAATGGGCTAATTGTGTAGCCTTTCGCATGCTAGGGTTATTGAAAGCCAATTATACTTCAAAGAAGTTGTTACTGAGTTTGATGTATGTTTTGTAGGACCCAAAAGTGTATCTGAAACCATTGTTTGTTTGTTGAGTCCTTTGGAAAGTTTGGGCCCCCACCACTATAAGGAAAACATGAGTCAAATGGTGAGTTTTGAGAAATTCAATGAAACTATCTTGGGAATTGTTCTATGAATGTTGAGGGCCTTTGTAGGGGTCTTTGTGAAGTTTTTTTGTTCATTTGCAAGTTTGAGGGGTTGAGACCCTTGAGGGTGAGTTGATGCCTATTAGGTTGAATCCATTGTGAAGAGAGTTGTTTTGATTGATGATTGAAATTTCCATTGTTTTGAGTCTTCTCCACCTTGGCTTTGCATCATAGTGGTATCAGAGCATTAGGGAGTAGATTTGTTTTCATTTTGCAGGTTGTGAAGAGTAAGGAAGAAGTGAAGAGTTTGGTATGCAAGGATGCCTCCAAAGAACAAAGATATGGCTAAAGAGATGAGGGAGATGAAAGACAAACATGCTAGAGAAATCAGAGAGTTGGAGGAAAGAATCATAGCCTTGGAGACAAACAAGAGAAGGGATGTGGAAGAGAGTGAGTCAGATGAAGAGGAAGATGATGAGTTTGAAGACATGGAAGAAGAACTTGATCTAGAGGACCAAAGAATTACAAAGTTGGTGAAGGCAGTAAGGAATGACAAGCCTAAAGTAAAAATTGATGTTCCCAAATATGGTGGAAGTCTAATGATGAAGAATTACTTGACTGGATTGCTGTATTAGATAACCATTTTGAATGTGATGAGGTTCCTGAGGAGCAAAGAGTAAAGATTGCAAAGACAAAGTTGCAGGGCCATGCTTTGGTATGGTGGGACTAATTTCAATTAGAGAGGAGCAAGCAAGGAAAGTCTAAAATCACCTCATAAGACAAGATGATATCAAAAATCAAAGGTAAATTCTTACCCAAGGATCATCAAGTTCAAATGTTTAAGAAATTACAAAGCTTAAGGAAAAAGGAAATGGATATTAAGTTTTATACTGAGGAATTTTATAAATTAAGTTTAAGGTGTAGTCATCATGAGAATGAAGATGAAAAAGTTGCAAGATATATGGGTGGTTTGAGGTTAAACATACAAGATGAATTAGTTTTGGCTAACCCTAGGAATGTAGATGAATGTTATCAAATGGAAATCATGGTGGAGGAGAAAATGAAGAGAAGGCAAGACAAAGCAGTTAGGGGTAGAAGTTATGCATCAAGAGGAAGAGGATATATGCCTAATCCAAAGCCAAGCAATGACAATTAAGAAGATTCCATGAAAGGACAAGAGCAATCTGATTTCAAAGGTGGATGGAGAGGCACAAGGGGTAGATTTGGAGGAGGTAGGAGTTCTAATGTGTTTTCAGGTAGATGTTACACTTTTAATGAATTTGGCCATCCATCCTACAAGTGTCCTGAGAATATTGGTGCTTCATCAAGTGGAAGTAAAGGTGATAAAAGAGTTCAACTTGTGCAAGAGGATGAAAAGGAGAGCACTGGTTCATCAAGCCATCCTGTAGACCCTGAAGTTGGAGAAGCTTTGATGCTGCATAAGCAACTTTTGAAAAATTCCAAGGAAGTAGAGCCATTGCATAGGAAAAGGTTATTCAAAACTACTTGCAAGAGTAAGGGAAAGGCATGTAAAGTTGTGGTTGATTCCGATTCAACTGAAAATATGGTTTCATGTGAAATGGTGAAAAAATTAAACTTGAAAAGGATTCCTCATGAGTTGCCTTAATTACAAGGTATCTTGGCTAAGTGATGGTCAATCTTTGTTATAAATGAGCGGGATATTGTAGATTCTTAGATTGGTGATTATAAGGACAATGTTGTTTGTGACATTCTTCCAATGGATTGTTGCCACATACTCCTAGGAAGACCTTGGTAGTATGATAGGTGTGCTATGTATGATGGAAGAGAAAATAAGTATACCATAATGAAAGATGGTCATAAGTTTGTCTTGACCCCACTTGTAGAAGATGTGAAAGGTAAAGCTAAAGTGATCATGTGTGGGAGAATGGAACCTATAAATGTTGTGAGAGAAATAAAAAATTCAGATGTTGTGAACTATTCTAGGTCTGATAATGCAAGAACAATAGATGTGAAGGAAAAAATAGGGGTAAAATATGATTTACTAGAGAGTAAACAAGAAGGTGTGGTGATTGGGACCATTTTATGTCCTTTGGTGGGTCATAAAGGAGAAGGTACAATTGCAAAGGTTGTCAAATCAGGAGTACAAAGGTCTGACAGAGGCAAGGGACTGGTGACAGAGGTGCAAGGACAGTGTGGACAGAGTGCACAAAAGAGTAGACATAAACAAAAAGATGGGACTAATTTGAGGGAAGTTCATGGTAATGGTTTTTCTAAACTTTTTTTGTGTGCAGGTACAAGTGATAGGAGAAAAGTAGATTCTGAACCAAGAATGCAGAAAGAGCAGACATCAGGTCTAAATGTGCAAACACAGTCCTATGCAAATTTAAGCACACTTCCATGTACAAGATAGTTTGGAGTGCAAGGTCTGATACAGTGGAGGGAGATGATGGATCCATAGAGCATGTATGGTGGATGGTGGGGTTGGTATCAACCTCCACTCATGGGACATGAGTTTCTTTTAGGGGGGTTGTATGGTGCAGGGGCACCTACAACCATGTTTCAAATTTGATATGTTGATATGTAACAAGGTGAAGTTTTGGGTGTCTAGGGAGTGTTCAAAGTTTTTTTGATCTAAATAAGGTCTAAAAAGACCATCCTCTATGTAATTTTGGGTTTTGTATGGTCATTTGAGTTTGTGGGTTAATAAGTTGCCTAAGAAAACAAAATGATGTTGGACAAAGTTGTTAAAAGACTGTTTTATGGGAGTTTAAGAGTCTTAGGAAATCCAAATAACAGGTTTGGAAGTTGAAGAGGTTAGTTTCAAATGAGTAAAGTATTTAAGAGCCTTCAAGGGGCTCGAGAAGGGGTTGAAGAAGAATTGTAATGCTCCTTCACTAAGGAATACATCGTCCATCTTTTGCATTTTCACTATGTTTTCTCTGTTTTCCAAAATTCTACATCTCCTGCACGGGCCGTACAACAAGTGGTTGGATTTGAAACTTGTTTTATCTTCAAGGGCATGGAATAGCTTCCTTTGGATTAAATTTGAGGCTTAGATTTTATGTTTTGTGGCAGATTTCTTTATTTCTGTGTAACTATGTTCCTAAACCAGTGAAGGCCCTGTTTCTCATTAAATAGTGTAAGGTAGCCATCCCATCTACTGTTTGATCTATGTCTCGATGGGATGGCCCAATATGTTGGAAAAAATAAGCATTTATAAGTGTTAATATGATGGGGGAATGAATTGAAGAGTGAGGGAGGTCATATTAGAATGAAATTTTATGTTTTTCATGTGAATTTGTGTTGCTAAGGTAGGGGTTGTTAATTAGACTATTGGAATAGTAAATGTAAGGGTTGTTTGTCATTATGCAGAAGAAATAAAAGGTGTTATAGGTCTTTATTTTTTTTGAGGATCCCAGATATGTGCATTTTCAAGAAAACCCTTGACATTTGTATAAAAATGAGGGTTTCATAGAACAGTGATAGAGAAACCTTGAACTTGTAAAAAAATTATGGAATTTGTTGATTTGATACATGAGTAATGACTACCTGATGGAATTTTGTGAGAGGAAAATGTTTAAGGAGCACTTTGTTTGTAAAAATGGGCTAATTGTGTAGCCTTTCCCATGCTAGGGTTATTGAAAGTCAATTATACTTCAAAGGAGTTGTTGCTGAGTCTGATGTATGTTTTGTAGGACCCAAAAGGGTATCTAAAACCATTATTTTTTGTTGTGTCCTTTGGAAATTTTGGGTGAAAGATGGCTAAAACCAGGTTCCCACCACTATAAGGAAAACATGAGTCAAATGGTGAGTTTTGAGAAATTCAATGAAACTGTCTTGGGGATTGTTCTTAGTTGATTTACTTGCCATTGTATGAATGTTGAGGGCCTTTGTAGGGGTATTTGTGAAGTTTTGTTGTTCATTTGCAAGTTTGAGGGGTTGAGACCCTTGAGGGTGAGTTGATGCCTATTAGGCTAAATCCATTGCGAAGAGAGTTCTTTTGATTGAGGATTGACATTTCCATTGTTTTGAGTCTTCT
>VDFB02370465.1:74872-98686 GCA_007258455.2 Sequoia sempervirens | reverse complement strand
ATTATTGAGTGAAATCTCAAGGTGCCCAATCTGTTAGCCAACAATTTTTTTGCGACTCTGTTGGAGATCAAATGAGTTAAGATTATAATTGGGTTGCCTTAGCTGGGTTATTCATATTGAACATTGTAAGCCCATCCTAGATTCTCGAAGGTTTACTAAGGGAGAAAAAGTAGGGGTATTTCAGACCAAGTCTTTGAATATTTGCAAATAAGTAACATTTCCTACATTATCCATTCTAGAAGAAGAGTTGGAGCCATAAGTAGACATGCTTCTCCAACTTGAACACCCCTAGACTATTCCACTTTCCAATCCCTAGGATTGCATAAAACTATCCTCCTTGTAGTTGTAATTTTTCCTCATAATATGTCCAATCAACCACTCGTTCCTTGGGGAGCTGCTATTTGTCCCTTGATTCTAGGGAATAATCTACATGACTTACCTAAAGGATCCCATAAAAACTTACCTAAATTCAAGGGTGATGGGAAGATTTCACTTGAGGAACATATTGGTGCTTTCTTTGTAGCTTGTAGTGTGCTTGGAGTACACAAGGAAGATGTAGTGGTTAGGCTATTTGTGAAATATTTAGTAGATGTTTCAGCACAATGGTTCTACCAATTACCCCATGGTTCAATTAAAAATTGGGCCACTATGCGAAATAAATTTGAAAGTAGATTTAAGAGTGCTAATGATGACCTTTTCTTGACATCACAGGTTACACAATTAAAGGAAGCGAGCAAGCCTATGAGAGAATTTGTAGCTAAGTTTAATAGGTTGGTAAGCTAGATTTATTCTACAAAAAGACTGTCAGAGGAGATGAAAAAATGCTTCTTTATTAATGCACAACATTTGAATATCAGTTTACTTTTGAAAAGGGGACATGTAAATACATTAGAGGTTGCACAAACACTTTCTATAGAACTAGAAGATGATTTCATCACAGTCAGAAAATGGAAGAGAGAGATGCATTCAAATAAATCACAGGCAATTACCTCATCAAATCCCATGATCTAGAGGTTGGAAAATGATATTATCACTCTCAAAAGACAAGTACCTAAGAGTACCCAGCCTTATCAAGATATCTCAAGGAAGACAAATTTCCAACCCGGTAATAAGAATCTTCCTCTTCCTTCAACTCAATAGAGGTTGGCAATAAAAGCTCCTCCTAGAGATAATAAGAAGAATATGTGTGATTTTCACCTCACATATGATCATGAAGGGTCAGAGTGCCTTGAAATGAACAGATTCAAGTAGATGACTACTATGAAGGAAGTCAATGTGGATGTTACTAAAGAAGGTAATTCTTCTAATCAGTATGGTGACTCTACAAATGAATACCTTGAATATGAACCTGATGATAATAGAGGAAGATACATCTACATCACTCTGGATGAGCTCAATTGTGCCGTTGTTACACGAGGTTAGCAAAACACTAATAAAAAAGGTACTCAAAATTCTCCAAATTTTTTGCTTACTAGAGCTAGTGCTACTTCTAAAGGTGAAAATATACCACACACAATTACAGAGGAATCTCTTAAATCATCAAATGTTTTGTCTGTCAAAAAATATTCAGGATCTTTTGATATTGTTGAGTTCTGTAAAAACTCTAAAGTAAAAATTTCATAAGAAAATATTTACGAATGAATCCTAAGGCGTTGGATAGACTAATCAAGTATGTTAGGCCAGGTCAGTCTGAGTCCCATGTGGGCTTAGATGAGAAAATGATTAGTTCACAAGAGTTGGATAATAATGCAACATCCAACAGTAAAATGTCCTCATCATGCTCCATAGAGGACAAACCAAACCCTTTCTATGTGTAACTGTTCGTGAATGGGTTCAGGTCAAATAATTGTATCATCGACTCTAATGCTGCTGACAACACTATGCCTGTAAAAACTACTTGAGCTCTAGGATTAAATTTAACTAAGACATTTGGAAAATGCTACTCCATTGATTCTAAGCAAGTCCCCTTGACCAGATAGATTAAAGATGCTCAAGTTTCTCTTTTAGCTCATCCGAATAAGAGACTCAAGCTCACAATCTTGGTGGCTAACATTCCTACTAGCTACGGTATGCTCCTGAGTTGAAGTTTCTATAAAGATTTGGGAGGTGAAATTTAGTTGGATTGTTCCTATGCTACCATACCTATTGGGAATAAGAAAGTGTGCCTAGAACATGAGCCTAAAGCTAAGATCATAGTGTTAAAATCAGAAGAACCTAAGGCACAAATCTTGTTTGAAGAATCTAAATTTGGGAATTACATGATTTTCTCAGATGAAGATAAAGAAGCTAATACTGTTGGTTTGGACTCAACATAAAAAATTTGAATGATGAAATTTGATAGGATTTTTTCCAATTCTAGATTAGGAGCGGGTGTAGTTCTCATTTCTCCTCCAGGTGAAAAAATTCCTTTTTCTTATAAATTAGAATTTGTGAACACTAACAATATGACATAGTATGAAGCTTTGTTATTAGGGCTATCTGAGGTGAGAAATATGGGAATTAAGATGCTCAAAGTCTTATGAGATGTAGAGATAATTGTCAAGTAGGTACGTAAAGTTTTTACTATGAAAAATGAAAGGCTAAGATGCTATAGGAATAAAGTATGGGATTCTATTGAGTGTTTCAATGCCTTTTCAATAAAAGCAGTTCCTAGAGAACTAAATTCTAGGGATGATTCATTATCAGTATCCGCTTCCTTATTACTTCCACATCCGGATTTCAAGAACAAATCTTGCAGGGTTGAGATGATTTATAGACCAAGTGTTCCTAACAATGTTAACCATTGGCAAGTGTTTGAAAATGATAAACAAATTTAGGTCTTTTTGGAAAATGTTGAAGTTTTTGCTCAAACTTTCTTTGAAGAAAGTATTAGTGAATGTAAGGAATTTTATCTTGATGACATCTGTAACTTGAAAGATGGAGTCATTCAGTTGAAGGGTAATAAGTTTCCTAAGGGGTTGGTCTCCTTGGAGGACCTATTTGATCAACATGATCGATCTATCAAAAGGAAAATGAGTGAATCTCTTAATAACTTAGGGCAATTTGAAGCAATGAACATTGGAGATCCTAATTCCCCTAAGTTGGTTTATATTGGAAAGTGTTCTCCCGAAGAGAGGAAAAAATTGATAGCTTTACTAATGAAGTAAAAAGAGGTTTTCACTTGGTGTTATGATGACCTTAAAAACTTTATGGGCAGGAAATTTCAGCATCACACACTTAAAAGAAGGAATAGTTGATTTTAGGAAAAAATAAAGGACTTACAACCCTAAGGTCACTGATGTGATTTTCTAAGAGATTTACAAGATGATTAAAGCTAGAATAATCTAACCAATTCATCATTCTACCTGGGTAGAAAATATTGTTCCACTCCATAAGAAGAAAAATGAGATAAGAATAAAATTTCTAAGAGGAGGGAGAACCATCTGAGAGATTTGGAATAGGTGCTTCAAAGGTGTAAAGAGCATGTTATTTCCTTAAATCCTAAAAAGCCAATGTTTGGAGTCACTAAGGGTAAGTTTCTTGGTCATATCATATCCAAGGAAGGAATTAGAATAGATCCGAAATGAGTTAAGGCTATCCTTCAATTGAGTCTTCCTTTTAGCAAAACTAGAGTAAAAGCCTTTTTTGGCCAAGTTAATTTTCTAAGGAAATTCATCCTAGATTTCTCAAAAATTACTAAACATATAGTGGAGATGACGAAGGAAAAATAGTTTTTCTAGCAGAATGAAGCTAGAAAACAAGCCTTCAAGGATATTAAGGAATCTATTGCTCAGGCTTCTGTTCTAGTCCACCCTGATTTCAAAAAATATTTTATCATTTACTATTATGCTTCAGAGCACACCGTGTCTGCAATCCTACTCCAGGCTGATGAGTAGAATGCACAAGCGCCTATTGCCTTCATGAGTGTACCGATGAAGAAGCATGAGATTAATTACTCTCAAATGGAGAAACATGTGTTTGCAGTTGTTCAAGCAGTTAAGCAATTTTGTTTCTATATGCTACACTCACATTCAGTTGTGTATGTGCCAAATCCTGCTGTCAAAAGTATCCTCACTCAAAAGGATATTGGTTGTAACAGAAGGGGATGATGGATTATAAAGGTGCAAGAATTGTCTTGGATCTCAAGCCTACAAAACTAATCTGAGGTAGAGGGATTTTCAAATTGATGGCAGAGGAGTGGGATAAGCAAGAAAAGGAAGAAGACCCCTCTTTGGTATTAACAGTTAGCCTACAAGATGAATGTTCTCAGACATAGATTTTTATCTCACTTATGGAGAATGTCAAAAGCACCTATCTAGGAAGAAAAAGGGGAATCTTAAATTGATGGCAGCTAGGTATGTCATCTGGGAAGACACTTTATACAAAAGAGGATTGGATGGTGCATTCCTGAAATGTGTGGAAAAAAGACAGCAAGAAAGGTTGCTGGAAATTTTACATAATGAGGCATGTAGGGGACATTTTTTCTCCATTGTAACTACATTTAAAATATTAAGACATGGTCACTACTGACCGGGAATGTTCAAGGACATGTATTAATTGGTGGCAAGATGTGAGAAGTGTTGTTCACATGTAGACCTCAACTAGCTACACTTCCGCTTAGACTTGTGGTGATTGATGGACCTTTCCAACAATGAGGTCTAGATTTTATAGGGCCTATCAGTCCTCAATCAAGTGAGGGGCACACTCATATCCTCATGACCACATATTACTTTACTAAATGGGTTGAGGCAATTCCTGTGAATGGGTTTACATGTTGTGCATGTTAGCAGCCAAAGCCATTAGAGAGTAATGAAGCACTCAGAGTTGACCAATTATGATTGGTTCTAGGTTAGGTGCCCATGTGAAGGCCATGCGATCATTTTTGTTATTTTACTAAGTTTACATGATTTCCAAGAGATGGGGCATATGATTTTTGTAGGTGGATTCACCCCTTGTTTTGAGATACCATAATGGTATTCTCATCCTATCTCTTCTATAAATTGGAGACTTGTGTTATTAGAGGTTATGATTATTTTGTAGGTTGTTGAAGTAATGAAGTAATACTATAATTTAAAGAGAAAAATAATATTATTGTAAAATAATTTGAAGTTTGATACAATATTTGGATCTCTTTGGGTATGGATTATTTTTCTTGAAAGGATTTCTCCATGTAAATTCTATGTCACTTGTGGTATTTTATATTTCTTCATATTATTTTTGAATGCCCAATTGATAATATTTATGTTTAATCTTGGTTCATAACAATAAGTAGAAAAATAACAAGAAAAAAGAAAAAGGATGTAAGAACAAGAACAAGTAGGGAAAAAAATAATGAGAGAAAGAAAAAGAACAAGAAAAAGAGCAAGAGCAAGAAGAAAAGAAAGAGCAAGAGAAATAAAAATAACAAGAACAAGAGCAAGAACAAGAACAAGAACAAGAACAAGAACAAGAACAAGAACGAGAACAAGAACAAGAACAAGAACAAGAACAAGAACAAGAACAAGAACAAGAACAAGAACAAGAACAAGAACAAGAACGAGAACAAGAACAAGAACAAGAACAAGAACAAGAACAAGAACAAGAACCAAAACAAGAAAAAGAATAAGAACAAGAACAAGTACAAAAATAGAAGAAGAAGAAGAAGTAGAGAAATTATATGAAGAAGAAGAAAAAGAATAAGAACAAGAATAAGAAAAAGTACATAAATAGAAGAAGAAGAAGCAAAGAAAGGATATGAAGAAGAAGAAAAAGAAAAAGAAAAAGAAAAAGATGGAGATAAATATTTTATGTATTTATTACCACACTTTTGGTCATCACTCAAAAGTCGCTCACTATTCAAATTTTTTGGCTAAGTCTCATGCTAGCAACCTTTTGGTTAGTTATTGT
This sequence comes from Sequoia sempervirens, assembly GCA_007258455.2. Classification (NCBI taxonomy): domain Eukaryota; kingdom Viridiplantae; phylum Streptophyta; class Pinopsida; order Cupressales; family Cupressaceae; genus Sequoia; species Sequoia sempervirens. Next base: position 92,821 of record VDFB02370465.1, on the reverse strand, counting down.
AACCTTTTTAGTCACCACTTAGATTATTAAAACTCTTTCATTTCCTGCTGCGATGGTCTTCTTTAAAGTATTGTCTTATTTTTCACTACCTAATATTTGCCAAAGTTACATGAACTTTTGTAAGTCTCACTTTATTCATTGCCTGAGCTATTTTGGCATCTTTGTTTATGTAATGCTAGTGGTGTTTTACCAAGTTATCCAAAATTTTACCTTTACCGCCATGAAGATGATGGAGGTTTTGAAGATGCGACGAACCGAGAGTTAAAGTGTGGGTGGTGTTTCTGGCTAATTATATTACCCATGGAAAAGTCCACCATAGTTATGTGAACTATCTCTTTTTCCAATATAATAGCCATTCCCATGCAATTTTTTAAAAGGTAGTTATAACGAGGTGATGATATGAAAGGTTACATATACCAACCTAACAAAGGGGTACAATTAAATGCATATCTACTTGTTCATTTATTGCGAAGCGATAAAAGGAAATTTGAGCTAATTGAGAAGAGCATAACTCAATTGTGATACTGGGAAATACAATTGAAGGAGAATGTGCTGGTGCTGACATTAATCCTTGAATTCTACTGGTGCTTAATTCTACCTTACTTGGTTCAGTAGCCATCTTAAGTTACAACTTAAATTCAAAATATTTTTTAGCATTATCATATATTTCAAAGCAATTATATATAAACCCTAATACCTTGGCCACCATGAGGTACAAATTTCAGGGATATGAATACATTTTTGGGTTAACTTGCGCCATGCCTGAGATAGGGGACACTAAACTAGGGCAGATAAATTGGGATAAATTTAGGGGAAAATTTGATAAACCAAATCCACCACCCATCCCCCGACAAGTTGTTAATAGTGGATTGGTTGAGGCAACCACTTTCCCCATAGCTGTGTAATGCCCAAAATTGGTTCTTGAATGTATCAAGAACTATGATTCTCAGTCACATGAGATTATAATAGAGGATAACATGTTGGTGGTTAGAATTCAAAGAACCACCTTTGCTTCATTTATGAGAATCCCTAAAGGGGAAAATTTCACTTCCCTAGATTTTACCAATTCTCAAATTAAGTTTTCTGCTAAGAAAGGCTTCTATTGTAATGCGATGGAAAAGAATTGATTAGCAAATCCTAGAAGGGGTATATCTCAGTTACCATGAAATTTGCACAAAAATCACTTCGTGGAGGAAATATTAGATATCGTGATACCATTGCATAGACTTAGGGGAAATGAAGACACTCATTGATTTCAAGATTGGGTGTACTTTTTAATCCAAATTATGCTCGAAGGACATCAATTTTTAGATTGGGAACAACTCATTAGTGATAGAATGTACAACCTACTCATTTTATTTACAATTAATAATACTTTCCACATGTCATCATACTTAATTTATGCCATTGAAAGCACTAGAGATTAGCTAGGTTTGAGGCCAAGCAACCTTCCTCATGATCAGGTATCGATTTTAGAATACCTTGATAAACTATTGTTGAACAAGAGTTTCCTTCACCATGGAAGGATATCTGACACCTTCACCATGAGGATAACCTGAGAGTTACAAGGAAAAGTTGAGATGAGACTTATGCCAAAATCCATGCAATTTGTCAACTTTTATGGGAGTCATTTTATTCAGTTTTAGAGGTTTTCTTACTTAAGAATTGGTGGTTTTAGTGGTTTTCCTATAAAAACCCTAGGTACCCAGAGGATAAATTTGTGATGATTGAGGTTTGTAAACAACTTGTTGATGTGAATAAGAGGTGCTAGCAGCACAAAATGGTAACTGTTGAGTTTCCTGTTGGTTTTGGTCCCTTCACTTGTAACTCCATGTCAAATGCTTTGAAAATTGAAAGGGAAATATATAAATATACCTTGCATTTTTATGAACATTTTCCCTTTGACATAAAGGATTATGTGAAAAAAAACTTGAAGCTAGGTCTTGGTTTTTTTCATCTGCTTGACTTAGAAGATTATTAGGTCGACTATTTTGATGAGTTTGAAGTGAGAAGAAGTTGGATGAGATTGTCTTTGAGACAAATAATCAATTATGGTCTGGACTAGGATGTACACAAAATTTAAGATGATGAATCAGATTTTGTAAATCCAATCTTCACAAAGCTAATAGCTAATCGACCCATCATTGCTATGGATTGGAGTAACAAGAAAATCAAAACAATTGCAGCAAGGACTGAAGATGTCTTACAAAGAACATAAGAATGGGTGGCTAAAAAGAGAATAGAGCAATCTGGCCCTCATACCAGGTCATAAGATACACAAGATGCAGGTGGAAGTAGTCAACCCCCTATAATTTTGGGGACTTCTGGGTTAGCTTCATGCCCAATACTATCTAGTGCTCAAGGTGATGGGGATGATGAGCTTCTTGATAAGAATCTATTCCAACAGACTTGTGGAGAAGACATCCTTGATCTACCCTGGACCTGGATAAAGATAAAGAGATTGAAGGAGAAGAGGATTTAGGAAACATTGAAATCAATACTTCTTCATCCCATCGTTCATTACCTATTAGAGAAGTGAGTGAGTCCCCAAGACCTAGGTCTTCCCCAATTTCATCACAAGGTGTACAAATAGATACTCCTCCAAAAATGACGATATTATTTGATTTTTCCAATTCCAAGGTTGTCACTGTTCCTGCTGCTCCCATTTGGATAGAATATACCTTATCAAATAAGATAAGGCAATGTAGCTAGATCTTCCTAAGAAAGATATGGTAGGTCAACTACTGTAAAGGAATCCTAAACCTATAAAGTTGAAGACCATCACCAAACTAATAGATGATGATGGCCCAGGGAGTATGTGTCTAGAATTTTCTCACCCTACTGCATAAAAGGAAGTAACTTAGGCAACTGCAAGTGACTTTGATATTTCTAGAATAAACTTGGGACCCTCCATGAGAGATGGAGACATGCATAACTTCCAGGTATCAGCAAAAAGGTTGGTGGAGTGATCTAAAAAGGAAAAAAATAGTAAGGATGAGTTAAAGAAAGAAGTTAAGGTTTTAACCAAATGCCTAAATTCAGTCTTTGAACTTCCCCCTCAACCAATCTCTCAAGTTGAGTCATCCTTTGATCCCATGTCATTGATGGAGAAGGAGGCAGTAAGCAAGATGAAGAGTTTCAAGGTATTTTGAAAGGCCATAGAAGATTAGAGTAATGGAATAATAACCAAAGGTAATCAAATTATTCTTGATTTATTAAATATTTACCGGCAAGCATATGCCTTAAAATATGACTTAGAGAAAGAGATCATTGCTGCTAAAAAAGAAGGGGTGTTATGGGCCCAGTACCTAAATCAGATCAAATGAATGTTGAATATGAGAATGGAAAGATTGGATAAGGAGAAAATTGTGCCCAATGTTGTTGATGGGTGTTGCATAATCTAGAACAAGAGTGTGGAATGGAAACTTCATGTTACTAAATAGGGCCTACAAGGATTAAATAAAATGTTAACTGAAAGAAACACAATCATCAACGAGGTTCATAAGAACCTTACTGCACTTATCCTACAACCTAAATTACAAGGAGGAGGCAGTGATGAGGATGTTCGAGTCTTGAAAGAAGATTTTAAGAAGATAAGTGATAAAATCTTTGGCTCTCAGTCCTTCAATGCAGAGAGTTTGATGAAGTTCAATGGGATAGACTTGGTCCTATTTCAGACGACTAGACTAGTAGGAACTTATGATCGAAGAATTGAAGTTGCTTGTGATAATTAGTTGTCCTGGAGGTTACGGATGGGGAACATCACTATTTCCCAACATAAGGAGCTTCCACCTATTGCAAAATCTTTCCAAGCCTTGCGTAAAAGACTCGCCTCATCCACATAATCTGGAAGTGAAGTGCCACCATCGTGACTCTTCATTGTTTTCTTTGTTTTCTATCGTAGTGTTGAAAGAATTTACTTTTTTTGAGTTAGTTATAGGTGAAAAGAAGTGGTTACTCACCCACTTATATATACTTGTATTTGGATAAAAAAAACTCCCTCTCTAGATTATTATTCAAGAACCTAATATTATGCTTTGAAATATAATTCTACATTCTCTGCTAATTGGAATCACTAGTTGTCTATGTGCATCTAGTTTATGGAGATGTTTTGAGAATCTTAAATCTATTTGTTTAAGTTTTTATCCCACTTTATGTTTATTCCTGTGTGAATGTGTATGCATATATCTCTATAATTGGTTTCAATTTACATATAATATTGGATTAATATTCCATAATTAGGTCATTTCATGCAAACTGGTCTTTGCGCCAATATTTTTATTATCTTTTCATTATGTCTGATACTAGAAATATTTCTGTTAACATGTTTACCCTTTACTGCTTTCTAGTTAAAAGTACATATTGATTTAATTTTTTATTTATTTTAATTTGTTGAATATCATATGAGGGAGTTGTACCTCTTCAATTCATAGGGTGATTACTTTCCTAAAGAGAGCATTTATCTAGATCTGTTTGAAGCATTGGCATTGATGAGGTAAAAATAACCTCATCAATATAATGAATTAATTGTCTTTAGGATTAGTAATTGCTTGATTTTTGTGAAAATATGTACAATCTTTATTTCCTAAAATTAATTTAAATAAGCTAACTTGCACTAACATGATGGTTTAGTTTCTAAAGTATTGTACAGGTTATTATGCACAATCAGTCATCATGCTCAGCCAAGTGGATTCAATGCAGACTTCCATATAGTTGAAGACAAGCATCAGAAGAATAGGTGCCAGAATTTTAGGGAACACATGATGGATAGTTTTTGAAGCTTTCTGTTATTTTCTATTTAAAGACTTTATGGCTCACTCTGAGCCTCTTTAATACTTTATGTTATGGACTTAAGTCCATTAGTTTGTTGAATTCAGTTGAAGAATTTTTTAGTGGTAATATTTACCATCTAAATTATAGGATTTTGTTAGCTGTTTTTGTATAAATATGTAACCATCAGAACCAATGATATAGGAGATATATCATTATGCTGTCATAATGTGTTCTTAAACTATGTTTCTGAGATATACTTTCAATATGAATAAAGAAAGTTTTTCCCATCTCATTTTGAGTTATTAGTATTGTGAATGGAATCATCTTGAATGGAGTAATCTTGAAGTTACAAAGTGTGTGTGATCTGAGCTAAGCATAGGAGCACCCGAGAGTTGGCCACTCGAGGGACTATAGAGTAGATAGATAAGTATTCCATTTTTAATTCTGTTGTCTTCATTTTGTAAATGATAATTGTAAGTGAAGTTTATTTTCATGTGTCGAGTTCTATTAAATTAATCTTTTAATTCTGTTATCTAAAGTTTTGGAGCACCTACTTTCATTGTTAGTTGCAAGTTGTTAAGTTGTTTTCTATTAACCACTAGTTAACCACTAGATGTTAGTAGTAGGTTGTTAAGTTTTCTATCTATTTTTAGTTAGATGTTTCATAGTTTCTTTACAAGCTTTTCCTTTTCCACAATTTATATGTTTCTTTGTTTAATTATCTCCATTCTTTCTAGTTTAATCGTTATGCTTTCTAGTTTAATCGTTATGCTTTCTAGATTAATAATTTCCTACTTTCTAGTTTAGTGGCCTCTTAGTTTAAGTTTCATTTACAGTTGTTCCAAAACATTTCAAAAATTTGAGAGAGATATTCAAGATGTTTTCTACTGCATATAGCCTCCAAACACTACCCAATCGATACAATTGATGCATTTTCAACTAAAGAGATAGGACCTAATGATAGCCTATCAGGAACCTTTCGGGCAAAGGAGTTAATAGTATTGAGTGAAATCTCAAGGTTCCCAATCTGTTATCCCACAATATTTAGGGCCATACTTTTATAAAGAGGGGGGCAATGTTCTGACCCTTACCCTATAGTATGTATTGGGTTATGAGTAGTTAGCTTGTGGCTACCTTACCTCTAAAATAAGTTACATAATCATTATTATAATTATATATAGGTATTTAGGTCTTCCTAGGAGTTATACTTAAGTATCTACGTCATCCTAGGTGGTATCCAAAACATAAGTATGATATATATATGAGGTATAACTTAGATATTATCAACATGTTGAGTAATGTGTTCTTATTGAAGAATATTGAAGGTGATCCCTTGAAGTTGAATAGGAGGTTCCTCCCTCAAAGTGGCATATTATTATCAAGTAATTTCAACATATTTCATATTATATTATTGAAAAAAAATGTTGAAAGCACTTGATAGTAGTTGGAGCCATCAGAGCATGATCTTGGCATTGTGAAGACAAGACATTTTTTTCAATTTTGAAGGTCATTTTGTGAAACACACATCTCTTAGATTTTGGAGAATTTTTTCTAATTTTTAAAGGATTTTTGAAGAACATATTGAAGAATATATAGTCCGTATTTTATAGGATTTGGAGTAGAATTAAGTGATTTATTATAAAATTAGTGTTTCTGCCAAATTGTTTTGGGAAGTGCATATCTCTCAAATATTGACAACTTCCTGATTTTTAAAAGGTTTTTGAAAATATATTGTAGTATCAATTATCCAAAATTGGTAGACACTGGAGTTGAATTAAGTTATTTATTACATAATTAGTGTTTCCAAAAAATCCACTCTCAAGGTTGCAAACTAGCTAATTTCTAGGACATTTTTCTAGGAAAATGAGATCTCAACCTTGGTAATTTACAGTAATTTTTTTAGATCCTTTGGATATCATTTGTGTCATTTATTACATAATTATTTTTCTAGATCTTCTGCATAACAATTAAGTATGAAAATAAGAAGAAAAAAGAAAAAAGACAAGAACAAGAACAAGAAGTAGGGAAGAAAAGCACACTAGAAAGAAAAAGAACAAGAAAAAGAAAAAGAGAAAGAGAAAGAGAAACAACAAGAGAAAGAGAAAGAAAAATAATGAGAGCAAGAAAAAGAAAGAACAAGGGAAATAAAAAGAACAAGAAAAAGAGTGAAAAAAAAACAAGAGAGAGAGAGAAAGAAAAAGAACAAGAGCAAGAGAAAGAACAAGAACAAGTACAAGAAGTAGTAGTAGAAGAAGAAGAATCAAAGAAAGGAGATGAAGAAGAAGAAAAAGAAAAAGAAAAAGAAAAAGAATATGAAGATGAAGATTTTATGCATTATGGATAATGCTTTTGTAAATAGGGGGAAAGGTTATTGTTAGAAATCTGAAATATATTGAATAACCCAAGGAACTTTTTAAGAGAAAATAAAAGTTACATAAACTGGAAAAACATAAGAATGCAAACCAGGACTCCGAGAGATTATGCAATGTCGATGTGATAAAATTGTATTAAGAGCTTCAAGCTGAAAAGATACAATGAAAATACACATGAATGGATGCAAATACAAGCTAGGTAGTGAGTTTATATAGAACATAGGAGAGGAGGTAGGTTGCAAATCCTACCAATAGGAATCAACCACAAAAAGTGGAGATGGACCACCAAAAGTGGAAAGTGGTTCCACCCTTTAAGGAAGGGGACTCCACATCACTTATCTCCTAGTTATTAAATAATAAACTCACTTTATTATCCTAAGAAAGCTTAATAAAACTGTAGGAAAAACCTAGGACTAAGGAAAAATAAATTAACCCACTAGGAAAATAAAAACCTACACCAAAAGTTATGACCCTTGCCCTATAGTGTGTATTGGGTTATGAGTAGTCAAATTGTGGCTACCTTAACTCTTAAGTAAATTACATAATCATTATTATAATAATATATATGTATTGTATTTAGATCATTCTAGGAGTTATAATTAAGTATCTAAGTCGGCCTAGGTGGTATCCAAGGCATAAGTGTGGTATATATATGAGGTATAGGTTAGTTATTATCATCATGTTGAGTATAGTGTTTTTGGTGAAGACTATTAAAGGTATCCCCCTCGAAGTGGATTAGGAGGTTCCCCCCTCAAAGTGACATATTATTATCAAGTATTTGTAGCATATTTCGTATTATATTCTTCTCTTGTGCAAGTTATTTCATAACAAATGGTAGCAGATTGTAAAAACTAAATTATAGTATATTTTTTAATTAGTAATCTTCACACTATTCTAAAAAGGAAAGTGACATCCCAGAAGGACCACCAATATGCACCTTACAATATCCTTTGTTTATTTTTCTTAATTAGTTATTCAATAACTTGATACAAACACATACTAAAATTCCTTTAAAGCGAAAAAGAACATAGTTTATTTCACATAACATTAACCCTTAGAGGAAAAATAATGTAGTTTATAAATTTAAATAAATTTTGGTAGCATAATGACACGTAAATTATCACTTCAAGAACATGAAAGAAGAAGAATAAAAGAAATATAGACATAAGAGAAGAAACACCAATTTACATGGGGAAAACCCTTTTAGGTATAAAACCCCACACTCCAAAGCACCAAACTAATGTATTAGTCTACAACAACAAACATGTTACAATACACTTGCAAGATCAAAGCCTTAACATGGAGTTTACATCTTTCTCTTCTAGAGGAAATCTGATAACATAACCCTACAATGAATAATTATCCTCTCACAAATCCTCATGAAAATGTTGAGAATGTGTGTCCCAAACTCACTGTTAAAACCCTAAATCAGTTTCCATCAAACTCAAACTTCCCAAAGTTTTGCATTCAACCTTTACCGAAGTATTGTAGGGTGAAACTAAGAGGGCTACAGGCTAGTGGTGTTACCCGCCATCCCATGGTGGTCTTTATCAGCCTGTGTGGATGTGCAGGGCCATATTGTCAGCCCATAGTAGTCCATGAAATGGCTGGAGGTAGAGTGGGGGTTACCCCGTCACCCTACAATGGTGATTGGAGAGGCCAGAAAGTGTGTGAGCCATCTCACCACCCTGTGATGATCTAAGAGATAGCCTATGATAGTGTGGGAGGAGACATAACCTGTAACCCCACAACATTTAGGTGAAGGGGTCTCTGGTATAGCAGTAACCTGTGATACCGCAATGGTCTTTTGGATGGACTGCAGTGGAGTGGTATAGTGCAGTACTGTGGTAACTAGTAGAGTAGTGAAGGTTTAGCGCAATCCCATGAAAATTGAAGTTGGACTCGATGAGATTGTGGTTATGTCTATTCATTTGGTGTGGAAGTTGAATTGACAATTTTTTTGGTAACGCTTGAAAAGTTTGTATCAAATTCTGTAGTGCATTGGATGGACATGTGGATTAGAGAAGATCAAAGTGAATGTAATGTACTACTATCAATTTCATTTAGGATAATCACTTGAAAGAGCATAGTTCTGTACTTGTATGTAATTTAAGTTTTACTATTGTAAGATAGGGGGACCACCATGTGCAAGGCCCCAGGTCACAGAGGGCCAAGATGTGAAAGGCTACCCTAACTTACCTCAGCTTAGCGAGATGTTAGGATATGCAGGATGAGAATGTGAAGATTATAAGGTCCTTCAATCACTCTATAGACTTGGAGTGTAAGTTGGGGCTAGGCGAGTTAGTTTTCAGGTCCAACACTATGCCTTAGGAACCTCTCTGCCCAAGGATGGAAGCGCGGTGTGCTGGCATCTCTAAAGTGCCCTAGAATCCGTATGACCAGACAACATAAGAGACAAGGTCAAACCTATTAAAATAGGCTAACGACCCAGCTAAATACTACTAAAGGTCCAAAATAACGTGATTAAGTAAATGAAATATTCTCTAATATGATAAAGAAAAAATACGAGAGTCAAGGTGGCAAGAAGGATCTCACAAAGAAACTTGTTTTATAGCTACTCGAAAGCACATCTACCTACACACAAGAGAGATAAAATGTTGGGTGGATGTATAGGGACCTACCTCAGTTAGATCCCCATTTAGGTGTTTCCACCACCACAGACAACCAAGAAAATGAGATAAAGAAAACAATGTAGTAAATAGCACAAAAGCACTACAAAACAGTAAATGTGCTAACTCAACCAAGTGATAGAGAGGAGAAAAGGGAAGCTTGCCTCCTCCATCAAGATCACTCAAGGCTACTTGGGGGAGAAAATGAGAGTACTCGAGCCTCTGTTGCAATGGTGTTTGTCCCCAACTTGCTCTAGCAAGCTCAGCCACAAGAATCTGCCAGGGACATAATCGCGCCGTGTGGATGTCTACACGCTGTGCAAGTATCCTTGACAGAAACGTCTCCACTGACGCTCAAAATAGGCACCAAGTGGGATGCAAGAAGTAGGCTTAGGTGGAATTAAGCCTCCAAACTTGGTTTTCTAAAGTGAAAGAGGCAAAAACAGGAATTTTCACATGGGGTACAAATTCACTCCTATACAACTATAATACAAGAGATCTCTGCCTTGGTGTGCGGGTTTTTTTTCGTGAAATGGTTTTCCCACATAAATATTATGTTGATGTTTTATTGTCTATTCATGTTTTTAATATGTGCATCTTAAATGAACTGTAATTGCAAAGCTTTAAATAGTTTATTTGCTTCTCTCTCCTAAAGATTAGCATTAGGAAGGTCTATTCCGCACTCTGGTTTTCTTTCAATTGGTATCAAAGCTTGGAAAAATTTGTTATCTTTGTGGGTTAGAAGGGTTTTTCGTGTTGATCTAGTTTCAGTGGGATTTGTGTAGAGAAATTTGATTGTAATCTTATTACAGATTTAATATGGAGAGCACATTCAGAAGAATAGAAATAGAAAAATTCAATGGCAATAATTTTGAGTTGTGGAAACTCAAGATGGAATATTTTCTCATGGATTGAGAGTTGTAGCATGTGGTATCCAGTAAAAAACCATCATTAACCTCACAATCTAACTGGGATGCAATGGAAAGGGTCTGATTAGATTGTGCTTGGTCGATTTTGTTCTCTTGAATGTCTATGAAGAGAAGACTTCAAAACTTCTCTGGAAAAATCTTGGTGACATTTATCTAGGGAAATCATTGGTAAATAATTTATTCTTGAGAAAGAAATTATACTCTTTGAAGATGGAGGAAGGAGTGTCCATTACAGATCATTTGAATGCATTTAACATGATTGTTGCTTAGTTGGGGTCTATTGGTGTGAAGATAGATGACGAGGATTGTTGCATGCTCCTATTGTGTTATTTTCCTGACACATAGGATCACTTGGTAATGGCTATTGGGAGTACACAAAAACCACTTTCAAGATGCAAGATGTGGTTGCTTCACTGTTGTAAAAAAAAATGTGAAGTCTTTTGAGATGGCCAAGGAGGCCCTTGCTGTTCAAGGTAGATCAAAGGAGAGAGGCAAGAAGAAGGACAAGAAGTCTATATCCAAGTCAAAGGGGGGATAAAATTCTATTGGTTAGAAGTCCAAGGTGAAATGTTGGAACTATGGGCAATCCATACATATCTAGAAATAATGCAAAGAAGAGAAGAAGAAGAAAAAGAAAGACAATAATTATTCTAATAATGAATCTTCTCAAGATGATGCAGATGCATTCATAACAGCCTTGACAACACATGCATCAGAAGATGTGTGGTTAATTGACTCAAGTGTGTCTTTTCACATGACCTCTCGTAGATTTTGGTTCTCAAAGTGTGAAAAGTATGTTGGTAGAATTGGGTGTATTCGGGTGATGATTCTCACTTGGAGATTTTTGGTTGTGGAAGAGTTTGAATTTAGTTTCCTGATGGAAGATTCAAAGGAATCGATGATGTGGAGCATATACCAGGTTTGGCTCAAAATTTACTTTTTGTAAGTAAGGTTAATGATATTGGTGTGCAAGTCTCTTTCTCGAATGGTAGTTGTAAGATGACCATAGGTTCTATGGTGCTTGCTAAGGGTGTGTGAATTGGAACTCTGTATAAGTTAGATTCTTGTGTGGTTCAGTGCAATAGTACTTCTGTGAAGTTTGGGAAAAGGGCTTCTTCATCTGATCAAATAGAGGAGGAAATTGTTCCTGAGGGTGATAATTATTTAGAGATGAAGCTCCCGGTAGAGAAGACAATGTTGTGACACCAAAGGCTTGGCCACATTGGTGAAAAAGGCTTAAAAGCCTTAAAGAATAAAAGCCTGGTTGATGTGCTTGATGATTGTAATATTGAGTTTGATTTTTGTGAACATTTTATATTTGGAAAACAACACCTTGTTTATTTTTATTCTAGTTCTCATAAATCTTCTAGAATTCTGGATTATATCCACGTTGATGTGTTTGGTCCAGTTAATGTTCCCCCGTTATCAAAATCTATGCATTTTTTCTCATTCATAGATGATTATTCAAGGACATTTGTATATTTTCTCAGGAGTAAAACTGAAGTATTCAGTCGATTTAAGGAGTTCAAAACATTGGTAAAAAATTAGACTGGTAGGAAAATAAAGTGTTTGAGGATGGATAATGGTGGTGAGTTTTGTTCTACAAATTTCAATAGGTTCTGTAAGGACCATGGGATTGAGAGAAATAAAACAAATACCTATACTCTATAGAAAAATGGAGTTGTAGAAAGGATGAATAGAACACTTATGGAAAGGGTGAGAAGTATGTTGAGTAGTGTTGGTCTAGAACAAAAGTTCTGGTCTGAGGCTATACCTACATCATGTTATTTTATTAATAGATCTACCACTTCAACGCTCATGGACAAGAAACCTATAGAAGCATGGTCTGGTAAGAATCCCTTGTTGAGACATATTAGAGTCTTTGGCTATGAGGTGTATGCATATATGCCCAGTGAAAAAAGATCTAAATTAGAGAACAACATTGTAAAGTGTATCTTCATCGATTATGTAATTGGTGTGAAAGGGTACAAGCTTTGGAACCTAATTACAAAGAAGGTTTTGTATAGTAGAAGTGTGATCTTTCGTGAGCTAAAACCTTCTACAGTTGATCTATAGCCAGAGGTGAAAGAAGCAGAAAATAAGGAGGTAGTTGAAGTTCCTCTTACTCCAGATAAGGATGAACTACATACTCCTAGTGGACCTATTGGTGAGGAGAGCTCAAGAAGATTTGAAAATTATGATCAAGAAGAAGAACCTTAACCTCAACTTCTGAGGAGGTCTACATGTGTGAAGCAACAACCTGAAAGGTTTGGCTATTCTATGTTGGATTCCAATTATGCCTATGCTTTTATTGCTAACACTGATGAGCCTAGGACTGTTAGAGAGGCTATGGGTATGTTTGATGTAGATTCCTAGTTGGGAGCCATGAACAAAGAAATGACATCATTGAAGAAGAATGATGCATGGGATCTAGTACCTTTTCTAGAAGGATGAAAGCCTGTTGGATGTAAATGGGTGTTCAAGAAAAAGATAGGTCTTGATGGTAGAGTTGAGAAGCATAAAGCAAGGTTGGTCGTGAAAGGATATTCCCAAGTGGAAGGAATTGACTATGGGGAAATATTTTCTCCTATAGCAAAGCTAACATCCATTCATTTCTTGTTATCACTTGCAATAGCATATGATTTAGAAATCGAGCAGATGGATGTGAAGACAACTTTCCTTCATGGTGATTTGAAGGAAGAAATTTATATGTCCCAGCCTGAGCATTTCATTGAGAAAGGTAAAGAGAACCTGGTATGTAAGTTAAAGAAATCTTTGTATGGTTTGAAGCAGTCTCCTAGAATACAGTACCAAAAGTTTGATAACTATGTGTTGTCTTTGGGATTTGTGAGATCAAAGTCTAACCGTTGCATTTATTTTAAGACTGAAAATGGTCGCCTTCTTATTATTTCCCTGTATTTGGATGACATGTTCATTGGGAATGGTAAGGGTATGATTTCTGAATTGAAGTCTCAATTGTCAACACGATTTGAAATGCAGGATCTAGGTTCAACTAGGTATATTCTAGGGATGGAAATTATAAGGGATAGAGAAAATAGAAAGCTTTAGCTTAGCTAGAGAAAATATGTGAACTCTATCCTAGAGAGATTCAATATGATAGATTATAAACAGTTAGTGGTTCATGTGTTGCAGGGAACAAATATTTTTGTGGAAGATTATCCAAAATATCCTACTGAGATGGAGGACATGGTCAGGGTACCTTATGCAAGTGTAGTTGGCAGTTTAATGTATGCAATGGTCTATACTAGGCTAGACATTGCCCAAGCAGTGGGAGTTCTTAGTCAATTTATGGCTAATCCAAGAAGGCCGCATTGGGATGCTATGAAGAGAGTTTTCAGGTATTTGAAGGGTACTTCTGAGTATGTCTTATGTTATCATGGTTACTTTATTGGATCTTAGCGTTCAGTTAGCATTCATGGATATGTGGATTCTGATTGTGCAGGGGACATTGACCACAAAAGATCCACCAATGGATATGTATTCACGTTGTTTGGTAGTGTACTTAGTTGGATGAGAAAACAACAGGTTGTAGTTGCTTTATCCACTATCAAGTCTGAGTACATGGTAGCAACTCACACCTGCAAGGAAGCCATTTGGATTAGAAGATTGTGTTCTAACGTTGGTTTTGATGTAGGGAAGATTGTTATTTGTTGTGATAGTTAGAGTGCCATTTGTTTGGTGAAAAACCCAATCTTCCATGCTAGGATGAAACATATTGATGTGCAGTACCACTTTGTTCGTGATATGGTGGAGCATGGAAAGGTTAATTTGGAAAAATTTGATACTCTGGTGAATGTTGTTGATGCATTAACAAAGCCTGTGAGCATGAATAAGTTCAAATGGTGCACCATTTTGATGAGCCTTGGGGCCTATAATATTTAGTGACTTCAAGTGTTGGAAGGGGTTTAGTGAGTTATTTGTCAAGTGGGAGTATGTTGAGAATGTGTGTCTCAAAATCATTGTTAAAACCCTAACTCAGTTTCCATAAAACTCATACTTCCCAAAGTTTTTCATTCAGTCTTTACCATAGTACCACAAGGTGCAATTAAGAGGGGTGCAGGCTAGTAGTGTTACCCGCCATCTTGCAGAGGTCTTCATCAGCTTGTGTGGGTTTGTGGGGCCATACTGTCACCCCACAATAGTCCATGAGATGGATGGCAGTAGAGCGAGGGTTACCCCGCCACCCCACGATAGTGATTGGAGAGGTTGGCAGGTGTGCGGGCCATCTCGCCACCCCATGAAAGTCTAAGAGATAGCTTGTGGTAGTGTGAGAGGAGACGTAACTGACAACCCCATAATAGTTAGGTGAAGGGGTCTATGGTGGATCAATATCCTATGGTATAATGGTAACCTACAACACCGTGATGGTCTTTTGGATGGACTGCAGTGGAGTGGTATAGTGTGGTACTATGGTAACTAACAGAGTAGTGAAGGTTTAGCACAACCCCATGACGGTTCAAGTTGAACTTGACGAGATTGCAGTTATGTCTATTTGGTTGGTGTGGAAGTTGAATTGACATTTTTTCTAGTGTTACACTTGAGAAGTTTGTATTGAATGTCATAGTGCATTGGATGGATGTGTGGATCAGAGAAGATCAAAGTGAATGTAATGTACTACTATCGATTCCATTCTGGAAAAGCACCTGAAAGAGCATAGCTCTGTATTTATATGTAATTTAAGTTTTACTATAATACAAGAGATCTTTGCTTTTGTGTGTGGGTTTTTTTCTTGAAAGGGTTACCAACGTAAATCTTGTGTTGATGTTTTATTGTTTATTCATGTTTTTAATATGTGCATCTTAAATGAATAATAATTGCAAAAATTTAAACGGTTTATTTGCTTCTCTCTCTTGAAGATTAGCATTAGGAAGGCATATTCTGCACTCTACTTTCCTTTCAAATAACACCCATATTTATAGAGTTGTAAGATGAATGTCCAAAAATGCCACATGCCATCATCCTCTTCATTTTATGCATGCAAACTTGAAGATGACCATGCAATATGTCTACGTTAAACTTCTTATATAAATTGTAACCAATATGAAAATGCAAGGCATTTGTATGCATGCAACATGACCCATTTGACATGCATAGTACCTACCACATGCAAAATTGACAATATTATACAAGTTTTTATAGCTCTTTCATAACCCGTTATAGCAAGTGTCCAAGTCCAACTCTTACAAATTATGAAAATTCCACTCAAATAGCTTATAGTGGGGTCCACCAAGTGGGATTCTTATCTCCACCAAGTTAGGATTCATGTCATCCTAGTCACATGCCATATAAGAAGCAAACACATTGAGTTGGGTCCCATAAAGTGACATAATATGAATGAAATAAAATTAATATATATGATAATATAATTAATTAATTAACAAAATTAATGCAAGGACTTGCAAAGATTGAGATACCTTAATCCAAAATTTTCCCACTTGTCAAAGACCTTTCAAGAACCAAAAGAAAAATAATAATTTTAACTACTAGGATCCAATCAATAAAATAGCATCATCACAACTATCCATGAAACCACATGTTATCATGCTTCAAGAAGATACATACAATAACATATAATATGTCCACCATATCAAGAAATAAATCCTCCCATCCTCTAACATGCCACCTATGGAAGAAAAGGAACAAACCAAGCTGAGGCCTCAAATCCAAGTGATAACAAAGGTTGTAGGCTATTGTCACAACTCTGGTATGCTCACAAGATTTACAAAAACACTAGTGTATCCAAATTCAAACCCATTACCTAAATATGACTATAAATTCCAAATTTCCTCCAAATCAAGATTGGAAATGAATATCCCATAACAATTAGAACAACAAACATAAATGATTACTTACATCCAACTAAAAAACCCACATGGCTAGAAAAAGAAACCACAAAAAATGCTAAACCATCCAATCATCCATACCTAAAAGGTATCCAAAAAATTAGTAGAACTCACGTCGGTCCAACATATCCAACCCATAAACTTCAATCACAAGATCCTTGTATAAAAAATAGCAATGAAGAACATACACATCCAAGAACTCCCACTGCATGAGTAATGCTAAATATGAAAATGCATCATGGCATACTAAGTCTACCAATTAACACTTATACCAAGTTATAGATAATAATTATACCATGTAGTAATAGAGAACATTCACAATGATCCACATATGCAACAAAAATTACATAATCTCTGATAGCATGTCACCATAACTCTCTCAAGTCTATCGCATTGAACCGTCTAGGATGTAGCTATAGAACAAATAGAGAAAACCTATAAATCATATCCTATAATCATGTCCTTCTACCAACACCTCAAAGTACTAAGATGTGTCAAATAAGATCTCCTTGACAACCCCAAATTAAAGGCCTTAACAACACCCAAATGCTCAATCTCATTAGATCAAACAAAAAAAATGTATCTTATATCACTAGCATGGATGTAAGCCTCTCTAAACAAGGAATACTGAACTCAAAACCATTCCCAACAAAATAATAAGACCAATAACATTTTCTAAACTCATCATCAATGAAACCATACACCCAAGTAGATAAACATGCTACACACTCCTCAAATGAACCCTCCAAAACTAGAAAACATAGCTTAAGATCCATCTCCATGAGAATAAAAAACATAAAACATAATGCATCTAAAAAAGAATGGCCAATAAATTTTAGATGATTATCTTTTGAGTAGACCAAGAGTGGGGAATGAGATGCTCATATAGTATATATCAAGTCTCATAGACTTTCTCCAATAACCTCCTCTCAGGTCCATCATGAACTCACATCCATATCCAGATGAAGGTTCCTCGGTCTTTCTACTTAAACTTCCAAAGAGTAACTATTTCAAAAATTGATCAATCCATATTAATATTCAAACACAACATCACACTCTCATGAAGATCCCAAGTACATGACTACTATACCCAATACTAAGAGAATTGATAAGACCATTGTCAAAAACTGCAACTGCAAAATTGAGAACCCAATCATGAAATCATGATCTAATAGTATCATTCCGCTAATATTTTGTGCAATCAAGAGTTGAAAGGAAAAACAAAATGAAAAATGGAAAGTACTAATTAATGAGCATTGTTTTAAGAAAAAAAATTACCAAAAAAGAGAGAAGTCAATCCAAACACCAACAGAAGAGGAGACACAAAAATTTGATAAGGAAAAAAAACAAGAAAAAACCTCAATATTATGAATGGGGAAGA